>JABWIB010003178.1:4613-43349 GCA_016617825.1 Platyplectrum ornatum | reverse complement strand
GCTCAAATAAAAATTCACTGCTCTCAATCCAAACTTATGTTCTATACTTGTGTATAATCCTTCTACATCAAAGGAGGCTAGGTAAGTATTTTGATCCAGTACAATTCCATCCAATTTTGTTAAGATATCCGAGGTATCTCTTATATATGAAGGTAATGATGTAACAATTGGTCTTAAAAATTCATCTATGTAAATACTTGCTTTTTCTGTCATGCTGCCTATCCCTGATACTATTGGGCGGCCTGTTGGGACTTTTTCATTTTTATGAATCTTAGGGTGTTGAAAGAACAGCAGCTAACATAAAACAGCGCTACATACTGACAACAAATAAATGTTATAATTATTGAATAATAAATAAAAATAGCGCTAGTGCTNGAATAGAATACAAGATTCAACTACCCAATCCTAGACATTATAAATGATTTCCCTTGTGAACTGATAATATAGAAAGACAAATATAAGAGGGATATATTATAAGCATATATAATAAGTATAAAGATACTTTTTAAATTCTTCTTTCTATATCTTTATCTATATTTTTAATTAAATATTTCACCTCATTTTAAAAGATACTTAATAAAAAATTAAAGTTTTATCAAAAATTTATCAAAGAAAAATGATGTCTGGTCACTGAGAGTGCCTCTAATTGTAAATACTTTCTTTTTTTTCTCTTGGTTTTCAGATTTGTTGCAAGGATTTAGTGACTCTTTAGCTGGGTACACACGAAGCGATTTGTTGTCCGATATGAAAATTAGCATATTTGAGAACGATCTGACAAGTGGAAAAAATGTAGCGCCCTAAAGCATACATACGGAGCGATTTTTCGTCGAAAATCGTGCAATTTTCCTTTTTCTAACGATCGTGCGACACCACTACATCAATACATACACATAAACCACAGCACCGAAATATCGTTTAGCCGATACACATGTCACGATTTAGCACCCTTTCATCGTTTGTAAATTCTAACTGCAGTAAGATAAAACTGTCGTTGCGATCACATTTTCAAACGATCTCAGGTGCGAAAATTAGTACATAGACAGCACACACAGGTATGATACATCGTTAACGATCGAAAAATCGCTAAATCGTAATGACAAATTGCTTCGTGTGTACCCAGCTTTTGTAATACAAATCTGCATGTCAGTGTACATTGTCAAAAATTAACTTATCTTAGTCTAATATTACTTAAAGAAATGAAATAATAAACAATATGGCTGAAAAAGCTTGATGCCATTGTTATTAATCATTTGAATTGAAGGCAAAATCCCATTCTGAAGATTGCTTTGTTGCATCTGTCCAGGCACTGTGTAGTCAAAGACTTTCTTCTTGCGCTGCAAGTGGAACTAGACACAGACATGACCCTGTCAAGTAATTTGGACCTCCATCACTTACTGGTTAAAGAGAAGGTGGGGAGTAACACTAAGTTCAGTTTAACAGAAGAGTCGGGATGCTGCCATAAATATAAAGGGTCACACAACTTCAGGGAGTGTGGCAGTATCTGTAAATTTTGGGTTAATATTTGGGGTGGTACATCCTCATGGATGTTGTGAGTGGTGTTGGACGGTTTTATGCGAAATGGGGTACCTATCTAGACTGAGATTGGCCATGTGAATGCTCACTTGATTTTACCGCCTGCATATGCCGCCTGCCGCTAGTAATATCTGTGCATATGTGTGCTAGATGTTACTATCGCAAAATCAAATCTAAAAAACGTGACTTTCCATGGGGGGGACATGAGGGGGACTTTCCATGGGGAGGGTTAGGCCAGTCAGTTATGAAATTTAGGTGAGGTTAGCCATGCTAATGAGCACACAGGGCAGCAGTTTAGTGACCTCTGTGAATTTAAGGTAGAGTTCAGAACACATAAGTAATTTCGTAATCTCTGGGCGTGGGAGAGTTCACAGGGAGCATACAGAGTTTGCACAGAGGTCTGGATCTGGGATCTGGTCCAGTGTTCTCAGGGAAATACCTGGTCCCAGGGCTATGCAATGAAAAGCATCATCTCTGGTAGCCTGGCAAGTGTGTGGCGTTTATTCATAGATATATTTATGCTAAATTATATAAGGAAATGTACTACTGCTGAAGCAAGAAGACAGTGAACATTCTATGCTTTAGAGTGAAGAACTTCTTTGGAGTAACGCATGTACGAGGTGTTGCAGGATACAAAGATCTGCCTGTTCACTGCTCATGGACTGATAACTGTAAAATGTCATGAAATCATTTCTGTGAAGATTGCGCTACTTTTGGTTCTATGAAAAGTCTAGTTGCTCTGTAAGTTCACAGACTGACAAACTCTGTTTCCTACAGAATGGAATACATTCCTTTAAAACGGTACTGCATGTTATAAGATGAGAACATATATCATTGCTGATAAGTAGTTATTTCCTAGCAAAGAAAGATGCCCTTTCACTCAGTATATAGCCTCATAAAGTGATAAGTACAGTCAATAGCAGTGGCTAGCAGAAGACCATGACAGTAAATATTTTAGAAACGGCTTTCCTTACACCAGAAAAAATTATTCACATCCAACCGATGACCGAAATTTGGACCAGGTAATATTACGACTTATAACATTGTTTCCCAACTAAGGTGAAAACATAAACATAAAAAGAGTATCAACAAAGTATCATGACTGTCAGCACACTGACACATAACATTCCTAACATGGTAATTATAAGAAATAAGCAGTAGAGTTATAAAGCAAGGGCAATGTTTCAAAACACTGAGATTTAAGCTGGCCATACACTATAAGATAAATTGTTCCAAACTAAATATTTTTTCAAGAGTGGGCAAAACCATGTTTAATTGCAGGGGAGGCAAATTGAATTATTTGCAATCAGTATTACAGGTGACAGATGTTGTTTCCAGCCCAAGTCTAATAACAGTGTAACAGTAACGCTGGTCAGTATCTGTGTGCAACATGCAACAATAAAGTATTCTCCCTGCATGCACACACTGACATTCATTTTAACCCCCCTGCAATTCTACATGGTATAACCCACCATTCAGTATGTTGTGAGTTAGTCAATAGTACGTAAATCTGGATCCGGTCCACTGTGCACTTGCTGATGTTCTGTTCGCTAAGGGATCTGTCCACAGGGCTAAACCTGCCCCACCGCCCACCAAGCGTAATTANATTCTCCCTGCATGCACACACTGACATTCATTTTACCTCCCCTGCAATTCAACATGGTTTTACCCACTCTTGAAAAATCTTTCGATTGGAACAATTTATCTTATAGTGTATGGCCAGCTTAAGAAAGAGATGCCACATCCAAAAGCATTATTTGACTTCTGATGGATGGAAAAATTATTTTTCTATAAAATCCACGTACAAATCTAAAGTTTGTCATGTTTTAGTCACGAATCACACCCAGATTCGTACCCAGCGGGTCACTCTAATTTAATAGATAGAGGACTGATTATGACAAACTGTAACTTTATTGTGATAGCGATCATAATATAAAAGTGAGCTTTGTAATCCTAAAAGCCATTACATCTTAGGTTTCAAATAAAAGCTATCAGGGCTGTGAGAAATAATTCAAGTGCTGCATGAAAAGTTATGGCTTTCATATAGTCTGCCCATAATATAATGCCAGTGCTAATTCTGAAGTGTTTAGTTGGCATGATGTTAAATTACTGCAGATAACGGTAGATGGAAATTTAAGTGCTTAAGATGCTGACTAAGAAAAAGAGAAACAATTACATATGGTACCTGTTAGAACAATGCTTATGACATTCTAAATTACTTTTGCTAATTAGACTCTCATAACAGATTTTACCATAAAACTAGTAATAAAGATCTGTAAATCACATAGTCTGATATATGACGGTACCTCCTCTATCCCGGGCTGCCAAGTTACTTCCTCTTTTCAATGTAACATCCAACTGGTACATTCCGAGATGGGAGAGTGGAAGATCAGCATTACTATTTCCCACTGTGTTGATTTTCTAGATAAAAAGAAACAAACAGAGAATTTAATAAACACGTTATTCAAAGGAAAATCAGCCTGAAAAAGAACAAGCAGCTTTCACTGTAGGTACATTGTGACATTACAATTGTTCATGTATGAATGGTCAGTAAAGGGTAAGTGACTATTTGTCTCTGGTAGGATTCTTTTCCACAAAGTACAAAGGAGAGCAATAAAAGCCTCTGTTCAATCTGTATTTAGTAACTAGCTACGGGAATAGACTTTGTATCCATGTTATTTTGGTCCTTTGAACATAAAATGATGATGACACAACATTTGGAACACAAATAACACATTTTCTTAAGCTGTCATTGTCATTTCATCTTGGTGTCTTCTGTGTTTTATTATAGCAATGTCATACATACAGTTACAACCCGTTAACTGAGTAAAAAATACTTTCTTCAGACACATTTTTCACCCCTTACAATGAGCAACAAAGGAGGGAGTAATTCAGTTCCTTCTTTCTTTGATGTCTTCCAGTGAAATGTATTTTAAAGCAATTACAGGTCTCCAGCAGTCTACAGAGTTAAAAAGCTTAACACAATCTCTGGAACAGCTGCTTGCATCTGCACTTATCAAAGTACAACAATGTATGTGAGAAATTAGGAAAGCATACATCCCAACTGTCCTGAATTCAGATGACTGTCTCGCCCGACCTGTATTTTGTTTCAATAAGGTGACAATAACTGGCAAAAATGTTTTTGTTTAGTTTATCGCTGGTTTTTAACCTTTTTATCCTGTACAGCGCGGGAAAGGGGAAGGCCTAAGCAGAACCCAGACGGGGTTAGGCTGCATCAGATACAGGGTTTATTTTTCCAGTTTTCAGCGTTTGTACGCCTAACTCCTTTTCCTCTTCAGTGTTTTGTAATGTAATGCCATTAATGGTTTATTGATCATTAGGGTTTTTGCGTCCTAAGTGCATGATTTTTTTGGCATTAAACTGCAATCATACCATTCCTCCAGTCTACCTAGATCACTCATCATTGTTTTTACCTCTCCTGGTGAGTCTACCCTGTTACATATCTTTGTGTCAAAAAGGCATAGTTTTCCCTGGATACCATGTGTAATATCACCAATAAATATATTAAATAGCACAGGTCCAAGCACAGGTCCAAGCACAGAACTCCACTGGTAACCCTACCATCCCCTGAATGGAATCCATTTACTACAACTTTATTGTCTATTCTGTAACCAAGATCGTATCCACTAGACTATTTTTGTTTCCAATCCCAGATTTTCTAGCTTGTTTAACAGTCTGTTAACTGTGTTGAAAGCCTTTTTTTTATGCTCTCACTATAGTTCATACCTCTTTAGTGGAAAATGGCTTCCTTATTCTGCAAGTTTTCATAACCTTTCTGATACAAAGGTCTGTTGCTTTTAATAATGCATATTTTATAAGTTCCCATTGCTCCTGTACCCCTTTTATATGCCTTCCCTCTGCCAAAGACAGAGTTGATAGAGTTGCCAAGCATGAAATGAAATGATGTGCATGGGCATCATTATGGTATCTTTTCTATATACTCCATGTCAGTGCTATTCAGAAGAAACTATAAAATTGATTTTAAATTATATGAAAATGTCTTAAATAATCAATTGTCCTCATCAATCTCAGTAAATCAATAAAAAGAGCAAAGGTCAGCCTAATCAAATATTTATATTGAAATTCAATTTAAATGTGATGACTATTATTCAATAAACATTGCTCCAACAAATTGGTGGATATCTACAATGTCGAGAATTAGGACTATATTCACTTTTCCTATAAAGTATGATTAAAGTATATAAGATCTGTGAACTGTTTCAGGTTTCTCATGCTGAATAGTAATTATAGTCTACAGGCTGGTTATCTACTATTAATAAAGTGCTAAGTTAAATCTACCTGTAATAAGCAAATAAGCAAGTATGAGAATGAGGAAACCAGAAGTTGCTTTATTAGAATAAAAAGTTGGCATTAACAGTACTGTTACATGACATAAGATGCAGAACCAAGAATTAGTAGGAGTGGTAAATAGACTGACAAGGTATATTAATGCAGTAAAAAACGAAAGTGAGTCTATAGGTTAAAATAATGTTTGAAGAAGCATTGTAAATGTAACTGTCTCAAAGACCCTGCATGTGGCCAGTACACTGCAATTCAAATATGGATACAGAAAAGAAGAACTACCCGATAGTATAGTAAAAAGGATAGAAGTTGAATACAGTGCCAAATATCAGTCAGGTGTTAAAGCTATGCAAACACTAGCAAATAGGGCAGAAGGCACATATCACAAATGTCCCCAACAGACCAGTGTGAAAGCACAAATCTATATATATGAACCAACCTCTCTATGCAGCTCTCAGAAGAATGGGTGAGACTACAAGTATCCAACAAAGTCTGTCTCACTAATTCCCTCTACTAGTAAAATACAAGTAAATTAGTGAACTATAAAAATATGGAATATATGATAGCAAAATGCAAGTAAATCATTATACTTAAAATCTATGTACATATTAGGAATGTACCAAAAGTACATTTGAGAACTTTGTGGGTTTTTTTAGGTTACGATTTGCAAAATTTTCCACTGGAAAGTATATTATATTCCATTCCGCAGGGTACCTACAGCCCAATCAAAATGAGAACATACAAATACATTCTCAGTGTTCAGCTCCAGGATACGAGTGACAAGTCACAAACAAATCTGAAGCAAAGGTGCTATTCATCTCAGAGCATGCCAAAGACCAGATACAGAATTAATAAATGTGACCATTTTATGTTGTTTACAAGCAGAAACACTTGTACACAAACCAGACTTTAATGCTTAAAGGCTTTGTACTAAAAAGTTTCCAGAATACTAAGCTGAAAGGACTGAATATATCATCTCGTTGCCTTGCAGTTTGCAGTTTTATAGAAAGTAGCACTGCGATGAAACAAGACGTCCAACCCTGTACCTCGTTCCCCACATGGACATTTTACTTTTTATCCCTGGTCTTCCAGATGGGCTTAGTTTACCAGTTCAAGGATACAGAAGGGAAGTGTAGCTGCTTCTATCCCCCTCCTCCCTTTACAGAATGCTGATAAACTGGGGGACAAATATAAAGTAACAAATGTATAAGGTGTGAACTCTGGAGGTGCATGGACCCTGTCTGAGATCTAGCAATGGTCAGTGGAAATCTACATCAATGGCCCCTACTTGGTACAAAATAAGATGTATTGGAGCTGAAAGTAGTGGGGGACAATGTGGAATGAACCTAGTTTTCACTACAAGTTATGGGACACCTGGACATTCATGTGGGACTTGGCCTGAGGAGAGTTGGTAAAAAAAAGACCCTTCATCAGAGGAGCTGGGTGATTCTAGTCTGAGATGGGTTGAGGTAAAATCTCTGCCAGAGCCCAGGAGAGGCATAGGCGATAGACCTGCTAGAACTCCAAGGACCTCCATAGACTCCCTATTATCAGGAGGTGCTCATGGCTCTGTAGTATCTGGTGTGCCATGCCAAAAGCATGGTGACTAAAGCTCAGGGCTCCATCATGATGGTGTAGAACATTGGCAGAGTCGATAGGACTCTCAAGACATTAACCCAGACATGTGCACCTGGGGGGGAATTCACTAACTGACGAATTCTGCAGAGATTTCATATCGTCAGCGTTCGTCAGTGATCTGAAATCGTCAGTGAATGGTGATGTATAGTATTCAGTAAGTGACGTTTTCTATTGACGATATGTAATCACTGACGAATGCTGACGATATCCACTGACGAAAATACAGGTATTCGTCAGGCGATATTGCACTAAACTGTCAAATCGTCATGTTGAATTCACACGCTTTCCGGATAATGTAAAGGTAAATATGTGTTTGTCAAAACGCAACTGTGATTTGCGTGGGAAAAATGCGCATTGCGAATAATATATATCTGCGTTTTTTTCTCGCATCTGCGTAGGATTGTACAACCGTTGTGCAACTTACCAATGACATGTTTATGTTCCTTTGTCNATATCCAGANACCTACAATGAGTCATCCTCTGCATACACAGGAGATATGTGTACATTCATTAACATAACAACATGCTTACACAATGTACAGTATCAGGCAATGAATAGGTGTGACCATTGATTTATGTGTATTCAATGTGTATTCAATGGTCACACCTATTCATTGCCGATACTGTACATTGTGGGTCTGGGTCCAATATTCTTCCTCCTATGACTGGGACTGAGCTCTGGATTTTAATGTAGTTACCCAGCTCCCAGTTATAAAGCAGGCGAGGGTCCTGTGAGTATCTCTGCAAGTAGGGGTCGGGGGCAAGTGCAATATATGCAAGGGTATATAAATGAGATCTGTATCTGGGGGAGTCACTGCTAGTGGGTATAAGGATGGTTATCTGTAAATTCCCTATATACTGTCTTTGCTTAAAAATATAGGTCACGGCTAGTTTTTTGCACCCAGTTTGTGACAATTGAATTGGGTCTTTCTCATGGAATAATAACTCCCTAATGTATTGCCTGTGTTATTCAGAGTTCCAATCTAATTTTAAATTAAAATGTTGGGCTCTGAGGATCAGATCCCGATATCCCTGATAACCGAGTCCAAGAGCGGTTTGAGCTATGTTTTTGGGAGGGAGAAAGATCATAAAGATCATAAATCTGTGGGTTTAATTTATTTTGGTGTGATTTTGGGGGGAAAAATGATTGTTGGGGTCTGAATCATTATTTAGGGAGTTAATCATTGGACTGTTTATTGAGATCTGATTTGTAATTACTGTTAGGAGGCTGTATCTAATTAATTATGATTATTTTGTAGGATTTAAGAGTGACATTTTGTATGTGTCTAATATTGGGTATAATTAGATACATGTAATCATAGATATTTTTCTTCTAGATGCCACATAGCCTTATTTGATGTCAAAACCACATTTGGTTGAAATGGGGCGCAGAAATTATCTTAGTGGGGGGAAGGGGGCTATCTCATTAGTACTGGGACAAATATTTCTGAGGGCAGCCATATGTAGCCATAACATTCAGATACTGCACAACATCTTGATTACTGATAATTATTTTGCATACAGGAGAATAGAAAGACTTGGGATCTTTCCCATCAGATACATTATCATGAAAAGACAGATGTTTAAACTTGGCAGAAGCAGAGAACGGAAAGGACACCAGTGACAGTGATCATGCTTCTCGTGACAACCCAAATACACTATCACTGTGCTGTTTAATGTACTGAGTCAAGAAAGTGATAAGATGTGCTATAATATATCATGTGTGTGTATATAATATCTCTCTAAACAACAAATTAAAAGAAGAAACAACAATGTGCTGTCACAGGCTTCAGCTCCTGTAGATAAACATAGTAGTTTTTTAGCTCTCAAAGATCCAGTAAAATATCTAATAGAAATTAGAAATAATCATTATATAGTGTTTGCATAGAGAATTTCCTTATGCTGAAACCCTGGATTTATAACAAACACCTTAGGTAATGTAAATATAAAGCAGAGTTATATAGAGGGGGGAAATCCTACTTTTCCAGCTCCTTAACTGCACCCCATTCATTGACAATCATACACAGATCTATAGATTAAGCAAAAGATTTTATTAGTATCTCCACATACTATTCACAAATATCCTAATACATACATAAAGTGCAAGTGCAAAACGTGCAATAAAAAATAACAGGGCTTTTATATACTATTCTCCATTGTACAGTGCAATAATATTATAACCCATGACACCTCTCCACATAACACACCATACAGCCATGTCATTATCACCAAATAACATATTACACCCTAACTCTGCATCCTTGTGACTGCCATACAATAAACACTTCATCACAGTGATGATGTAAAAATACACATTTTTTACATTTTTTAATTATTAATTTTACTGGGGGTTGTCTAATTTTAATTAATAAAGAATGTAATCTTCGGACCCTTTGAAACATATAAAAAAGGTCCGCTTCGGTGCATTAGCCTCTTATGTAATTTGAAAGCATTTATTAGAATGAAAGTATCCATAATAATAGAAGAGGAAATATTATTATTTAGATTCTACATTTTATTATACATAGAACTAAGGAAAACATTGTGTCACTATGTGAAATAAGCACAGATATAAATCTTTATCAAGCAATACCTGATAAACATAAACATACATACTATTTTCTGTATTGCTACAAAACAAGTTGAATACTAATTAGTAATAGTTTGAGTCACTGAGGATGTTGTTGTTTTAGTTAAAGATCACCGTGTTTAAACTCATGCAATATGTGTTACTGTGAGACAGGCCAATCAATACGCCGAATTAAGTTTCTCAAACGCTGCAAAACACTTTATTACCAGAGTCTCTGCCAAGGCCTTGGAAAGTTATTACTTCAGTCATGTGTTTAATTACATGTCTCAGCTACGTTAAAAAGTAATGGATATTTTTGTGACCCTTTACAACCCAGAAGACACAGGGGATTGTATGTCTAAACTTTCCCTAAACACGGTGAGAAATGAAACAAGATAATATACAGGAAACACCCTTATGCTGGATTCTGTGCTAATCTAATCTTGTGATACTTGGGGGACCTATTTAAAAACAGATCAGTTGATGTTGAGTTTTTCTGGGTTTATTATTAGGTGTAAATGTCCACTGTCATCACATAAACAGGTGCTGGCGAACACTAGTTACTGCATAACACTGGGCCTGATGCTGACTTAAGAGCATATCTGTGGGATATGTAAGTTAGGATTGTACTAATCTGTTGGAATGACCAAAGTGAAGATGTTGCCCATAGCAACAAATCATATTCTATCTGACATTTCTAGCAAAAGGAAACTGAGAGCTAAAATCTGACTGGTTGCTATAGACAACGTCTCCACTTTCAATATCCCCGCAGTTTAGTATATATATAGAACAAAAACTTTTCTAGAAATTTCCTTACCATATAAACCAATGGTTATATTCAATCTATTATTACCTATGACTTACCCATTGTTTATGATGAATACTATAGCAAAACAATATATATATATATATATATATATATATATATATATATATTCATACACATGTTCTTAAAATAATCCTTCATATTTATACAGATCAGATTCTGTAACCAAGTTTTTGGAAACCCCCCTCCCCCCAACTTCCAAAATCCTGCATTTGCCCCTGAATTATATATGACTTAATATAGGGAAACTCAATGTTTTGAGATAAGACTACCTCAGCATAAAAGCTTTAGAAGTGGTTTATCATATATTTCTAAATATATGTAACCAATGATTCTGCATTGTATTTTACAAATAGAATGACAAGTTACTAATTATTATCTGTTTTGGCAACTTAATAAACAGCCAGACATATTTTGAAAGATTTATATGTAGTTTGACCACTCCTACAATATAGGGACTCTTATTGTTTAGAGTAAGGACCACCTCTGCAGAACGGGTGGTAGTCATTAGGTAGACGGTTAGGTTACCGATAATGTAATGATAGACACCAACTGACCAATTGTAAATATAATGACAATATGAGGTTACTGAAAGTATATAGAACGATTGATGTATGATCCCGAATAAGTGATGTTGGAAGGTTACCGTCAACAAGTAACGACCAATAAAAGATCTTAACGAAGTGTAACTTACCCAAACGATGATGATCTCCTCATTTTTGGAATTCTCCCCTCATCCAATTAGGTGGCAGTTTGTTACAGGGTGAGACCCTATCTATACCTAATGCACATGTGTTTGGAGTTTTAGTATTAGGTGGGTTTATTTTGTGTCCATCACAGACCACCTGCAGATTGATGGAGTGGTAGTAGTGCCTATTGATGTATAAATAGTCACTCTCCCATGGCCTCAGTACAACATGGGTGCAATCTATAGATCCCATGACAGAAATCTTGAGTGCCCATAGAATGCCTGCTTCAGATCACACCAGTCTGCATCATGGCTGCGAAAACAGACATGTGTGCAGAATATTTTACACAGAGTACTTAACACTCTGCCTGACACTGACTGGAAAGAGTCAATTGGCAAGAAGTGAATAGAACATGTGCGGTTAAGCCTTAAAAAACTTGCATTACCTTTAGATCAGACAGGGAGGCCAGGTCCAAACACACCAAAGAGGACCGTTCTGTCCGTGTGGATTAACTGTAGGGGCTTAAGATGTTTATGGTCCTTCTCTCCTCTATATGACCTGCGTCCAAGAACACAGGCTACAGAAAGCCCTTGTATTCCATAATAACACATCACACATCAGTGCCCCCTTTTGAAAATGGCTCCTTTATATAGCCTGCCGATTAGGAAACACTGTATGGTTAGCGAGATGGTCCATTTTGCCAGGGAGAGCACCTCTTTCAAGAATTTGAGCACATCTCATGTGCAAGAAGCTGTCATAAAAATGACCCTTAGTAAATCCCAAATCTCATCATTGACGATTTCAACCAAGTGAAGATTTTAAAAAAAGATTAAAAAAAGAAGAGGCAAAAATGCCCATATTAACCTACAAATCATATTGCAGAGGCGAGATGGCCATCTCGACCTTAAGTAAATTTACCCCCTTATGTCAGATGTGCATGTATATCCTGAGAAGGGAAATATTAGTCCAAGGTTTAGGAAAAAGTAAGCCAAAATTGCCATGTGAGCAATCCATCCTGCAAAATGAGGGGTTCAAATAATTAATTTACCAACCACTTTATTTTTAATTAAAAATATAAATATAATGTTTGCATATCTTTCATTTAACTCCTCCCTGTAGTTTAACAGGTTTGCCAGTGCAGATTAATTGGGGGGCTTTTTGTTGTTACTTATACCTGTAGATCAGTTCCCATGTGTCATGAATGTTATTATAGTTGCTGGTACCTGAAGCAACAATGTATTTGGTGTATACTTAGGGCTATTTATGTCATAGTGTGTTCCAAATATTAAAATGTTTAAAAAACAATAAAGCCGTTTTATTTAAAATATGCACAATGTGTCATAAGTACATCATAGTGTTTATTATAACATTTAACAAAGCACATATCCACAGTGCAATGCACATTTTAGAAAAAAACCCTCAACCAATCATTTACATACATTTCATTCAGAAAATTCTATATTTAATCATTTGATATAGTTTGATGCTCTATGTAGTTTGCAGCTGAGCATGTGATCTGGCACTCACTCTCTGAGGCAACAGCGCATTTTTCCTCATCACGGTTATAATATAGTGCACAAGATATGTCTATATACTTGAGCTAGGACAATCCAGGACAAACCTCTAAATTAGTTGTACTAATCACAGGACACCTTACTGAATATACACTACACTAGTATCCCCCCTGAGATTCACATTTTATGCCCAAAACATTAGGATGTAATTGTGTTCATAGCACCACAGAATGAAAACAGAATGAAAAGTGGCATAGTTCATGCTCTGCAGCATCCCATAATAACTAGTTGAATTACAAATAACATAATCATTGCACCTTACTGATGACACAAATGTTATGTAAGGTCTGGGGTCAAATTATTTGAATTTTATTTTTTTGCTAAGTCGTCTGATATCACAAAGTAATTCACTGCCTTCACATAGCAATCCCTGTACAGTCTAGGCTGTGAAAGTGAATAACCATCCACTGTTACATAAACTGACATGATTCACTGGTCACAAACACAAGGGGATGCGAAAACAATATACTATGGAGAAAAGCTGAAATGAACTAGTTTTAGGAGCGTTTCAGAGCAAATAAAAGAGAGAACTTAAATTAATGGGGCCAAAAGCCTGCAAAGTAATAAATTAAATAACACAATGTTAAAAGTAATAAAAAAGAAAACCCAGCTACATATGTTTAATTTCTACCTGTTTTTGTTCCTACAGTAATATTAACAATTTAAATTATTGAAATTTATATATGTATTTTTTCTATTATTTTGGGACACATTACAGCTCATCATATTGTTTTGAATGCAGCTGGCTGATTAAACTGAGCCCAAACTAGAAGCAAAAACACTGGGCACAACTTTGAAACACAGTGACAGAGCAGTGGTAGACAGTACGCCAAACTAGAAGACCCTATATAACGTATAACTATGATACCCTATAGAAGGATTTCATAAATCCGATGTGGAACTATATGAAGTGAGTAAGTTAGTGGAAGCCAGGCCATGCAGTTATTACTATTTGGAAATATGAAGCAAACTGCTAAAAACAAAAAATCAAAATGTTGGTATTGCATTTCAAACTCATCTCACCAGCAAATTACTGGGTGCAAGCCTCAACAAGTGATTGGAAGTGGAGTAATTTATATAAATTACACAGATACAGTATGGTGGCAAAGCCCATAATGGAAAGTGGTACAAGATGGGATAGTTCATGGGCCCTACCAACCACATTTATGTTGTATACCAATAACGGATATATACAGTTTAACAAATCAAACCCTTCATTGACAGGCGCTGGCAGTTCCATTCAGGCTAACAATGATCAGTATCAGGCTATAAGTTGCCATCTTTCTCATTAATACTCTTATCATGGTTAATACCATTCATTGTTACACAATATTAGCTCACCCCTCGTAACTAGGGCTGTGAGCGCAGTGCTACTGCCCAGGGCTGCTGTCTTTTAGTGTCTACATTCTGGGAAAAACCAAGAGTCAGCAGCATGGAAGTTGGGCGAAGGGTGAGATTTATGCAAATCACAGCCAAATCCCCACCGCTCAACGGCAATCCTATACATTTGCTATGAACGGATGGGTGTGACGGCATCAAGAATCGCCCATTATTAATACCGATTGGGGCTGAGGCAGTGATTTACATCAGCCTGGGTCGCTACCATAGAGCTAGTAGCGTAAAAAATTGGGAGCAATGGTTGCAAAGTATGGTATATCAAAAGTGGTGAGGAATGTTATTTATACCACCTTGCACACATGGAGATAGGACTGCAGAGCAACCCAACATTAGAACCCTGTTCTCAGTGTGGACGGAACTATAACATCAGCATAAGCAATGCCTTTTGCCCATAGAGCCTTTTTTTTACATTTCAATACAACAATATTTTAATAGCCATGTCCAGGTTTCTACTGCCAGGAATTACATTGGAAATGCCACCAGAGCAGAAACTGGTTTGCTGGCTACTTTTCAGGGTTTTGTATGCGTGACCAGCTTTGTCTCACAGAAAGGAGAGTGACTCTTGGTAAACAAGCTTCTGTATTTAAAGAATGGTAACGTATTTTCTGGTCTATCGCTTGTTATCACTCATAGATGTATAGAGAGAAGACCTTAATCAGAGAAAGAGTCGCAGTTTTTATCAGAGAAAGGACTTTCCTAAATAGATGAAACAGACAAAATAACTAGAACATATGTGATGCCTCTTCTGACAATTAAAAGCAATAGCAAGTTTGGTAATACATTATATTTTTTTATTATTGTCTTTTTGATTTAGAAAAAACACTAGAAAAACCAACTTGACTAGTTTAAAACAAAAGCACCAATGGAAAAAAGTAAAGTGAACCTTACAATCAGGCTTCACGTACTATTGACTTATTGGCAAAACCATGTTGAATTGCAGGGGGGGGTAAAATGAATGTCAGTGTGTGCATGCAGGGAGAATACTTTATTTTTGAATTTTGCACACAGATACTGAGCAGCGTTACTGTTACACTGTTATTACACTTGTGCTGGAAACATTATCCCTCACCTGTAATACTGATTGCAACTAATTAAATTTATCTCCCCTGCAATTCAACATGGTTTTGCCCACTCGTGAGTAATTCGTCAATAGTACGTAAAGTCTGAATCTGGTCCAGTATTATTATTTTACTGTTCATTTCAGTTGCCTCAGAATCATTATATGTGCACATCTCAAAGGACAATTTTAAGATCGATCATTTCCTACCTCAACAAAATGTGTACATATTCAATCAACCAGCATCTCCATTATTTATAGTTAAAGAAATAATACCTTTGTGTTTAACAATCATTGCATGGACTATTGTCATGTAAAATCTTTCTCATTACAGTAAAAGTCAGAAACATTTTGATGTTGTATTGCTGTGCAGTTGGGTATGGGGTCCTACACACACCAAAAGGAATAGAAGAAAATAACAATTTACAGTCAAAAAGATACTCTAGATTGTAGGCATATACCAATGACTGAATGAATAAATTGCTACGTCTAAGATAAAGACACTAGGGCAGTGGTACATGTATCATGAAAAGCGTTAGCAAACTGCTTCTGAGACTCTTAGCAATCTAGTCTTATAAAAGTCACCAGAGCATAGACTAGATGGTAAGTAAAAGAACTTATACTCTTAATCCTCACATTCTATCCAGAGATGTTGCAACCAACAACAACATTTGTTTGTATCCATTTAATATACTCAGGAAATCCTCAGTGACATAGAGCTAGATCCAGACTGTTCTAAATGCACCATATTCCCAGAGTCTGGGTTAGGAAATTTGCCCCAAAATGGAGTACGCATCACAGTGTTCAACTGTAAAGAAATTAATAAAAAACACACAATATGCGAAACAGTTTCTTAGAAACTATAATAAAAGAAGAAATGCAGAAAGACACGACTAGGCTTCCTGACTTTGGAACTTTGGATCATCCCCTTGCTTAGAAAGGTCCCATAAGATGTTCAAAAACTGTAGATTCATTTTTAACTCTCATGCCCCTCTCTGCCTCTACCTTTGTAATGTGATATTTGAGGCTGGATAAACTGAATCATCACCTGATCCAGAAATCTTGTTGTTATCTCCCTACTCCCTACTGAACTCTCAGGATGCCTGTGTGCACCCACTAGAAGACTTTCTTTTCTTCTCTTTTTGTTATCTCCCTACTTTGTAAGAGAACTCAATTTCATTTTTGTTCTAGAGAATGTTTCTAGATTGGCTATCAACACCTGTTATAGACAGATTATAGATAGATTATATAAGTTTTGATAACCAGAGCTATACCTTTATAGCAACCCATGTGCCTATGGAACCTACAGTAGATATATTTGGAAGTACTTGGTTGTTTCCGGGACCTAACCTAGAATAATGATAACTTACAGAAGGTACAACTGAGGACTTGGTAGTGGGAAGCAGAGCAGTGATCTCTACTGCAACAAGGATACCAGACGCACCTGGACCAGGTATAGCAAGTATACTGAGTTTCAACAGGATATAATTCTAGTTTTCACACAATAACAATACTACAAATCTTGACTGAGGATCAAGGCTGGCACAGAACAGTCCAATGGAGCAGGGAGCAGATACCATAAAACAGCCTCTGAGAAAATGGAAACCGAGAACACAGGTGAAATTTGAAAAAATAGAATATCGTGCAAAAGTTGCTTTATTTCAGTGTTCGACTTAAAAGGTGAAATAAATATATTATATAGACTCAGTACATGCAAAGTGAGATATGTCAAGCTTTTATTTGTTTTCATTTTGAATATTATGACTTACAGTTTATGAAAATCACAAAATCAATATCTTGCAAAATTAGATTACATGAAATCACTAAAAAATACAGAAATGTCAGCCCTCTGAAATGTATTATCATTCACATGTACTCTGTAATTGCTTTACTTTTTCACCTGTATAGTGGCAAATCCCAGGTAAAGGAGCGGACAATGAAGAAACTATTAACTTTAAGTACATAAGGTACCTTCACCACATCCATAATATATGGATGCAGGAGGCTACTAATATCAGCATTAATAGAATCTGTTTAGCATTAAAGAAGGTCTGCTTTTCAATATGGATGTTACATAAGGACACTGCTGAGGAATCCCATTATAATGAGCAATCACTTTCCACTCCTGCAATGCTTCCTGGCATTTATTCCATACAGACACAGGCCACTCCATTTAATAGAGAAAAGTTTATAAAGGTTTAGGTATGGATATATAGGTAATCACAACATATTAGTAAAATTAGATTTTCTCCTTATTACTTAAAATGAAATCATTGCCGTTTGCTTGTTGTTATTGTGTATTATTATTGAATTATTGGAGTGATACACCAGTCACATAGCTGCTGCCTAGAGGGAAGACACGGGAGATGGAAGAAGCTGAGCCTGTCTGGAGGAGTTACAAATGGTTTGAAGGGAATTAACAGGATACAAAGTGATCACTTTGCACTGATATGCAGTAATGTTGTGGCTCCTTTTCACTGGTCCCTCATTACTATATTGTATATAGGGCAGTGCTGGAAAAGGGGGTGTATATGGGGGTATGCCATACAGACACTTCTCCCACTTCTAAATTTTCATACCCCCACCTCTAAATTTCCACTTCGACTACTGATATAGGGACCATCATGGGATTTCCAAGCAGCATGCTGATATCACCCAGATTTGCAAAATGAAGGTACATTCGCATGAGCACTCACTGGCTCCTGAAATGTTTATATACATATATAAAACATATTAGAAATGTGCAAGAATATAGCTATAAATAATTTTTGATTACTTGCAAATGCATATTGTGTATGAGCTTTAAAGTAATGTTCCAAGTCTTTCGGAAGCAGCGGTCACTTTGTTCAATCAGTAAGGGACTACTGGCATGTGCAGGGTATGAGAGTCTGGACAATTATTCCCCGATAAATTTTACTATTATCAAATTCATTTTATTTGTTAAAAAAAACCAAGATAAAACTGAAACATTTTAAACTGTATTTTAAGGACATAAATCATTGGTGATTAATGGTAATGCATCTTAACAAAATGTAGACATCTAAACATAAATGTAGACATCTAAACATAAATGCAGTAGTCAAAGAACTCTAAAAGCTCTAAAAGTAATGTAAATAGAATTTTCAATAAACAGATGCAGAAAATACAAAATGAAATGAATAGAGGATTAATGTTGTTACCTTTTACAATAAATACAAATAAAGATTTTTTTATTTTTTTACAAAATTGTCTGGTTTTATACTTTTAGGTAAAAATAAGGGTTTAGAGGGAGTAGGATGGAGTATGTAGTAGACTGCCAGAGCATTCATAAGAATCTTGCAAAAAAACTATTTTCCTGGCTGTTCTCCAGGGGGTACTCAGTCCGGCCTGTCAGGAGTAACCTCTAGACCTAAATTTAACAAAATGCACGATTGGAAAAGTGGGGATGTTGCCCATAGCAACCAATCAGATTCAACCACCACTTTTTTAATCCCGCAGTTTTGTACATTAAGTGCCTGGAGGCAAATAATGTATTGAGAAACAGCAGGTATATTATTGTGTGTACTGTGTCATATAGAATAAGCGAACCTAAAATCAAATTTTTATTATATATTAATAAGAATTAATTAAAAGAAAAAGATAACATGGAGGATAACCCTGCCTGAATAATATATTCCTAGAGGTATCTTCTATTTGAAGTGGAGAGACCATTCAACACTTCAAATAGGGGGAGGGGAAGATAATCAATTTTGTAAGCTAAAACCCTTTTAAATACCAAATATCAGGTTGGATGGGATTCAGTTTTGATTTAGCCGCCAACTACCCTTTCCAGTAGACAAGCTTTTTAAGTGTGTGGGTATCTGGATATCTAAGAATATTTGAATTTATTTCCTTAAATATTTAATTGATTTACACCTTAGCACAGGTATGGAAGAAACTTTCACTGAATATGACAGTAAGTTTAATTTTACTAAAATGGTATGAATTTTGCTCAAGTCAATTTTTTTGAAACTCTTTATTTAAAGCCATGACAAGCAGTGTAACAGTACAGAACAGGTGCAAATCAAATAAAAACAGAAGTACAAGGGTAAATATATGACAGCCAATAGTCTCCAGGAACAGAACAATACAATCGGAAAACAGTGGCAAACAATTGGGAGATCAGATGGTCGGAACTGCCAAGGTGCAGGGCACAGCATGGGATTTTGTATGGTACATTTCCAAAACAAAACAAAAAAAAACAATAAAAAGAAAAGGGAAGGGGGGGGCGAGAAATGAAGGAGGAAAAGAAAAAGGTGGGGAGAGGACATTACAAGATACCATGTAGTAGATACTGAATGTAGTTGGAAACAGGGAGACCAGGTACTTCGGCAGGGAATCATGAAGGAGCGTTGTGATGTACTCCATGGATGAAACATACCAGATTCTGTTAAAGAGCTCAGTCGTAGTAGGCGCCTCTGTTTTTTTCCAGGCCCTGGCTATAAGCAACTTAGCAGCTTGGCTAGCATGAGATAGGAATAAATCAGTAGGTTTACCTAGTCCGGGGATGGGACGATTAAGCAGAAGTACCAGGGGGCCGGCTTGAGGGTGAAAGTCTGTGACTCTTGCTACGAGGTCTAGGACCATTCTCCAGAGAGGCTGAATATGTGGGCAGTCCCACCAGATGTGTAGGAATGTGCCTGAAGCTCCACAATTATGCCAGCAGGCAGCCGATACATGGGGGAACAGACGGTGCAGCTTCACAGGGACCAAGTACCATCGGGTACGTAGTTTGAAAGCAGTTTCCTGAATGCCGACCACTCCTCCGCCTCCAGAGACACCCCTAAGTCCAGTTCCCAGGCTCATTCATGTGGTTCAATTGGGAGGAGGGAAGGGGCCAAATCGTTACGATAAAGTAGGAAGATAAGGTCTTTTCGGCCAGGATAGTAAAGGCAGTGGTGTTCAAAAGATGTCATGGCTCCTAGCCTCCATGTACGTGATTATGATTGTATGAACCCCTTTATTTGTATGTAGGTAATGTGCATTGATGCAGGGAGGTGGAAGTTGTCTTGGAAAGCAGAGAAGAATTGTGGTGCGAACTCCCCCAGCACGTGAGCGTACCTGGTAATATAATGACTGCTCCACACCCGAGCAATTCCAGGAGAGCAACCAGAGGGGAACAACGGGTTGTTCCAAATGGGCGAAAGAGGGGAGTGGTAGAAAGATAGACCGTATCTTGAGATGGCAGAGTGCCACACAGAAAGAGTGAAGGAGACGGAGGGGCAGTTGTATGCCAAGGCGGGCCTACGGAGCCAAGGGAGGAAATGCAATGAGAGGTCAGGGCACAAGGNGTTTTCAATGTCTACCCAGAGCTTAAGGCCGGGACGGGAGTGCCAGGAGATAACATGGCTAAGGTGGACAGCCTGAAAGTATTTTTCAAAGAGATGGAGGCTGAAGCCTCCATCTTCTTTACTTTTGGAGAGAAGCATTCTATTAAGGTGGGGGCGTTTCCCATCCCAGATAAAGCGTCCACATACCGATTGGAGCGCCGAGAGGGTGGATGGGGGAACACGTACTGGGAGAGCCTGGAAAAGGTAGAGCAAATGCGGAAGAATGTTCATTTTTACAGCTTGAATTCGCCCAGTCCATGAGATGTACTTGGTGCGCCAGGCTAGGAGGTCTTGGTAAATGTTGGAGAGGAGGGGGGTGTAGTTGGCGTAATAGAGGTCAGAGTAGTGTTTAGTTATAGTCACCCCAAGATAATGGAGGGATTGGGGACGCCAGTGAAACGGGAAAGCTGAGACTAACCCCTCCTTTAGAGAGATGGAATGAGAGCACTTCCGATTTGGAGTCGTTATTTTATAACTGGAGAGGGGCCCAAAACGGTTAAGTTCAGACAGAAGGTTGGGGAGGGAAACTACCGGGTTGGAGTCAGCAAGACATCGTCGGTGAACAGGGATATCTTGTACTGGGTGTTGCCCAGGGGGATACCAGAGACGTCAGGGTGGTGACAAAGTCTAGCTGCCAGAGGCTCAATACACAGGGCGAATAGCAAAGGGGAAAGAGGACAGCCTTGTCTGGTGCCATTATGGAGAGGGAAGAGGGGGGAGGTCTGGCCGTTAGGTAGAGGGCTCGGAGAGCAGTAAGGAAAGGGCCGCTGATGCCGAATGCTTCCAACGTTGAAAACATAAAAG
The DNA here is from genome assembly GCA_016617825.1 of Platyplectrum ornatum. Taxonomy (NCBI): domain Eukaryota; kingdom Metazoa; phylum Chordata; class Amphibia; order Anura; family Limnodynastidae; genus Platyplectrum; species Platyplectrum ornatum. The sequence goes on along the minus strand of JABWIB010003178.1, from coordinate 21,590 downwards.
GCCAGGAGACACACTCAAAGGCCTTTTTTGCGTACAAGGCCAGGAGGACAGATGGGAGTTTACTGGAATTAATGTGGTTGACTAAGGCAATCACCCGACGCGTGTTGTCCAGGGCTTAAAGCCCACCTGATCAGGGTGAATCAAGTCAGCTAAAACCCTGTTATGTCTCTTAGCCAGAACTTTGGCAAAAAGCTTTATGTTTTTAACAGGGTAATAGGGTGATAGTTGAGACAGAGTGTGTGGTCCTTGCCTGGCTTAGGGTTAACAACGATGGGAGAAACGTACCACCCTGGAGGTTGCTCAAGTCATTTTAACTAAAACCTTGTTGGCATCTGATCCACTATATGCACAAGTGAAAGAAATTGGTTAATAGCAGGGCACAAAACATGAGGAATATTTGTACACACAAAGGTTTTACCGATAATTTCAGTAAATGTTGTGATTCAATCTATGAAATTAGTCCAGAGGAGGCTGTGCTCAATATCCCCTAGAGGCACTACCACATCTTTTTTCAGTTCACTGTTCTTATTAATATATTTACTTATTTATTTGATGTTTCTGTGATGGGTTATATAAAAAGACCCCACAGAAAGAAGTAAAGAGGAGTCAAAAAGACAACCATAAGAAAAAAAGGGTGGAAAGGTAATGGAAAGTGAAGACAAAGATTGATAAAGGTGGAGATTTACCATTAAAACATCAAGATGAGAGAAGGCCAAAAATAACTGAAGAACTAATAAACATTTTTGCGGATGACAAACCAGGCACAACAACACAGTAAAAATTGAAAATGAGTAGATGGCACTCACAATACTCTGTAGGATCAGGTAAAGTGCCTACCTCATCTTAAAGCGCAGCTGCAGCACCTGTGACAGACTGACTGCACTCCGGAGGGGAGTGGGAAGAGCACCCTTCTTCACATTTGTGAATGATACATTTTAAACAAAATAAATGATAAATGGTAAGAGCAAAGGATATTTTTTATCCATTACAATGTCCAACTAAGTGGACTTGATGGGGGGTAGGTTTTGTGATTAGTTGCCTGAAAGCATTGTAAATGTGACATAATGTGGAACATGTTGTAATGTTTTATGTACTTACAGGCCAAGGATCATATCAATATGATTATAAATAGATAAAATGTTCTATTTCTTTTTCTGAACAAATTATTACTCACACCACCGCCTATGGGTACAAAATGAGCCCCAAATTCTACAGAACAGAAACATACAATTATAATCACATGCATTCATCAAATGAATACATTATACATGAGGAAAAACATAACATTCATAAACTTACCCAAAATCTAGCCTTCAGGCATTTCTCCAATCTCAATTGTTAAATAAAGTGCAGACTGGCTCAGGATATAGGAGTCATTGCATGAGCTTGGGTAACAAGCAAATACACTCATTATTCATTGCATTGCATCACAGACCACATGCACTAAGAATAGCCAGTCACCCTTTGTGGCCTCAGTGAAATATAAGTGCAAATCTACGGCTCCCAGGACAGAAGGAAATCATGAGGACTCATAGAATGCGTACTTCAGCTCATGTCATTCTGCATCCTGGCTGGGGAAACAGGCATGTCTGTGGAATATTTTACACAGCACTAAACACTTGAGATTAGTGTCTGGAAAATAATGCCTCCCAATGACTTAATAGAAAAACTATAAATCTCCATTCACTTCTATAATTTTCTATGTTTCCATACGGCTGTGAAAGTGAAGTGAAAAACCATACAGAACATTGTAAACACAATGACAATGAAAAACATAAAGTTGTGTTTTATATATATATATATATATATATATATATATATATATATATATAGTGTTTCTCTGATAATAAGACACTGTCCTGCTTTTATATCCATCATGCCCCCCAGTCCTGCTTTTATACCCATCATTCTCCTCAGTCCTGCTTTTTTTAGGGCTTATTCTGTAGGGTTTATTTTCGGGGTAGGGCTTATTTTCAGGGTAGGGCTTATTTAGGATTTTTTTTAATTGGGGTAGGGCTTATTTTCAGGCTAGGTCTTAATATCAGGGAAACATGGTAGATGAGGTACTGTACACACACAGACCCCTTGATGAAGAACTAGCTTCTAGCAACACAGTAATAATGTAATGTATATTGCATTATAAGAGTAACAACAACATAAAGTGATGCCTACAACAATGCCTAATTCCCTCTAGCACTTTAGTCAATTATTATGTTTAACCATTCTGGATTGGTTTCATAGTCTCTTCTCAGCATTCCCCACTCAACCCATTCATCACATGTCCTTACTCTGATCTGTGTAATTTGTTACCTGTAACATTGTTGGACATTTAATAAAGTAGAGGTAAAGAGTTACAGAAACATTGGATGGACAAGCAAAAGAACATGGCCAGAAAAAAGAGCTCATTAATACAATCACATCAGTCTTTTTCCCTGAAAGAAAAAACAGCAATAATACAAACAATAAAACCCATGTCTCTTTTACTTTAGACATTATGTTATACCTTATTTTGATCAATAATGACACATTTTGAAAATAATACAATGAGGGATATCTATGAAAGTAATCACTATTATAAAAAACTTTAGTAAGCCATATAAAAGCTGATTTATGTAACAGAGTAGTTGAGGTAATGTTGGGTGTCATGTCGCTATTTTGAAATAACCTATTGGGGGAGACCACCCATTGGTTAGGGAATTCCTACACAGTCCTTATTGCACTACTTCCAACCCTCCAACCCTTGCTATGTATCTAGCAAAATCACGGAGAGCTGGATCCTTTGATCTGTGGACTATAACGATATAACAATTTAGTTTGCGATATCTTCCGCATCTGGGGGGGAATTCACTAACTGACGAATTTAAGAATTCGTCAGTGGCTGACGATATTGCTGACGAATTCGTCAAATGTGTATTCATTAAGTGACGAATGTGTATGTTTTCGTCATTTTGATTGACGTTTACAGATCGTCAATGGAATATCGAGGTGACGAAATTTGCCATACAATGGATACAAAAATGGAATTCACTAACTGACGAATATTGTATTCACCCACACATCGTCATGACGAATTGTAAAATTCGCCAAAAGGCCATTCGTCAGCAGAGAGTGGAGAATTCCATAGGAGCACTATAGAAAGCCACTCATACAGCACTGAAAGCATGTTTGCCCATTCATAAAAATGGAAGCTACAACAGTCACTAATACATATCCCACTTTCAATTGCAACCACAAACCACTCTCCCGAACTCAGCAAGTTAAAAACACTTCNGATGAAATTGCCCAGGCAAAATTTAATTATGTTATTCACACATAAATATTATGTGCCATAAATTGCACTCCATTAACAANAATTACTAGTAACCAGACTTCAAATTGGGCATGGNGATTTCATTATGAGAATTCGTCATGACGAATTTACTGAAAATCGTCAGTGTATCCGTCAGTTTAGTGCAATATCCCCTGACGAATACCTGTTTTTCGGCAATGGGATATCGTCAGCATTCGTCAGCCATTACAAATCGTCAATACAATTCGTCACTTACTGAATACTATACATCACCAGTCATTGACGAATTTATATCACTGACGAAATGAATTCTCTGCACAATTCGTCAGTTAGTGAATTCACCCCCTGGGGTGCAGAAAACGGTGTTAATTAAGAAGGTCTCAATAAAGTCCATAAACAGTACCGACATCTGAAAATCCCAAGCACTAAGATATATGTTCTGTATGTCAGGCAGCAGAACATGAAAAACACAAGCTCCACCGTCACCCTTCTCCCCATCCAGAACAGTCACCTATCCACGCATGAGGTGTGATCCCCATTCTAAGCATGCGCAGCTAGTGACTGTGTCATGCTCCAGATAGATGGACGGGGGCATATATGTCAACCATTATGATGGTACTTCTCCAATGATTCCAACAGGGGGAGGCGAGTATGGGGTAATTTAGTAACACTCGTGGAGAACAGTGGCTGATGGAGAAGTTATGGGATTGTTTGAGTGGAGATAAGAGACTGAAGAATTTTATGAGGGGAACAGAGAGATGAATGAAAGAATGGTGTGATCAGGGCTAAAAGATGAGTGAAGAGATTGTGTGATGAGAGCTGAGAGATAAGTGAAAGAATTATGTGAGGGGAGCTGAGAGATGAATGATGGAAGCTGAGAGATGTGTGCAAGAACTGTGTGAGGGGAGCTGAGAGATGAATGATGGAAGCTGAGAGATGAGTGAAAGAATTGCGTGAGAGCAGCTAGGAGATGAATGATGGAAGCTGAGAGATAAATGAAAGAATTGCGTGAGGGGAGCTGGGAGATGAATGATGGAAGCTGAGAGATACCGTAAGTGAAATAATTGTGTGAGGGGAGCTGAGAGATGAATGATGGAAGCTGAGATAAGTGAAAGAATTGTGTGAGGGGAGCTGAGAGATGAATGATGGAAGCTGAGATAAGTGAAAGAATTTTGTGAGGGGAGCTGAGAGATGAATGATGGAAGCTGAGAGATAAGTGAAAGAACTGTGTGAGGGGAGCTGAGAGATGAGTTAAGGGACTGTGTGAGGGGAGCAGATGGATTAGTTGAGGGATTGTTGAGAGATGAGCAAAGGGGTTGTAAAAAAGAAGCTGAGAGATGAGCGAAGGAAATGTGTCATAGGAGCAGCAAGATCAGTGAAAAGAGCGTGAGAGATGAGTAAAGGTATTGTGGAGGAGTCAAGAAATGTGTGATGGGGTTTTGTGGGGGAAACTCAGAGATGTGTGATGGGACAGCCTTCTGATAAGCAGAAGAAAGAAGAGTAGTAAGCATGAGGTAGGGAAGCAGGGTGATGAAGGTGGGGCAGTGTAAAATAGAAGTGGTGAAGGGGGCAATAATGTGAAGATCTGTATGGGTTTGGAGTGGAGCACTAACATCTGCTGAAGACCACAGCATGTAAACATTAATTCAAGTCCAAATGTACTGCTGTAAATTAGTATAGCAATGATCCCACATACAGTAGTTGTTTTTTTTGCCCATTAAATAACCCATGAAGCACACATCATATTATATTCCTTCTACATGTAATAATTATTTTCCTTTCTCCAAAGTATTTCTAGAGGGACCAAAGGTTTCCAGTCACACAAAGACCCAGTCACTTGTCTTAAAGGAAAGAAAGATCTTCAAAGAAGACCAAGGATCTGTCTCATAGTCTGCTACAGTGATCTAGGTTAAAATCACACAACACATTTCATGAAATCACAACAAAATATAATATTCCGGGAAAAAGGGTTGTATTTATTTAAATAGAGGATGAGCATCAGTATTCACTAAAGCCAGAATCCTGTAGCTTTCTTCCAGTTAAGATGTTCTATCTAGAGCGCAGAGAAATAATCTATGATTCTGCTATGTAGACACTTGTGTGTTGTGGCTGAAGACTGTCTATTTTATATTATTTATCAGATTTTGTGGTTGACTTGGGTACTTGCTTTGCACATCATCACTGGTATGTGGGGCATTATAAAGATACCTGAGGCTTGACTTGTTATATGTGACATGTTATAATACTCAGGGCAAGCTTGGTATTAAGGTGTGAGGAACTGTTGGATAGGGTGTGGTGTTCAACCCCCAAAATCCCTACAGTTCCTACAAAATGTGGTCATTTACCATTGTTCTGCTTTTATGGGTTTTGCCTTAGTGTCTCCTTTATGACTCTAGAGATAATGTAGATAATGAGTGACATATTACATAAATATTACCTTGATTTCCCAGGATAAATGTTTGATAATTTAAGTACAAAGATTTATGCAAATCATCCTGTACAATTTACACAGAAACATTTTGGGATGTATAATTTATCAGTAATGTACCAATGAAACATTCATAAATAAGCGCACTTGAATGTCTTATACACAGAAGTGTTGAGGACACAGCATATAATATAACAAGTCGTTTAAAAAAATAACAGCGTCATTGTTCTACCTGCACAGTGGGATATCAATAGGTGTATAAAAGACATTTTTTTATCCTCTAAAAACAAATGCTTGTATTGGAGAACAGAAGCGGGAAAGAAAGATTCATTATTTTAACATCAAGTGAAAAAAGGGTATAGAGTTATATACAAAAACTAAAAAATAATGTATGGAAAAAATGTGACTTGTCTTTTGTATTTGGTTGTATACTGATAAAATTCTAACCCCATTTCCATTATTGTACAGCAATACGCTAAGCTACAAATTTGATTTCCAAAGCACCTAGATTAACAGATAGCTGTGATATGGTAAGGAATAATTTACCTTTCATCTTTCCTGTAAGAATTAGAATTTTTATGTTAATGTAACATTGCAATTTTCATGAATAAAGTCACATTATTACACATATTTGCAAAATGATAATTAGATCTACACTTTATTTACACTTATGTGTAGGTAAGTCATAGAAAAAATACTAATAACAGTAGATAACATTTCAAATTGGCTTATGTTTTAGTGAATTTATAGACTGTTATACTCAGGCATACACAATTTACCAAACTGAAATGTGTATGTCTGGAATATATAGTATTATGCTACTGGGAGTCTATTCAATTACTAATAACTAATATTTTTTATTTATTGGTCACATTTATCTTTAATTTTGTTTTTTATACATTAATTAGTATTAGTTTCTTCCACTGTTATGTAAACATATGTAAACTTTAATATAACAACTATAGCAGAGCCCATAATGACTTTTTTTGTATAATTTGACACTTGATTAATGAGTGTTTAATGTATCAATATGAAAATTTGTAGAATAATAATTCAAGAATAATTGCAGTGATTTCAGGTCTAAGGACACAGTATCAGAAGTAACTTTGGAATTTCTTTAATATGTTGGCAGAGAGGAAATATTACTCATTCATGTAAACTTTTGCTAAAACTGCAGCTATCTCTAGCTTACACCCTCATACTGTTATAGTAACACAATATATAACACTGAGGATAATGAAGATTATTCTGCTACTGCTCTGCCTTTTTGCGCTTCTAGAAACTCTATTTTTGAATAATACAAACCAGCCCAATATTTACCTTCTATTAAGTCCAGTCACACATGTCCCCAGTCATAAGCCAGCATTATTCTGCAGCACAGTAAAGTAGCTCTATTTACTCTGCAAAATGCTCATTTGAAAACGAAATGCAAAGCAGTGAAGCACGAAGCATTCCTCTGCCTGGTCATACAACCGGTGCCTGCAATACTACACTACATTGTCACCGACATGTAAATAGCAACATACACAATATACACAATATACACAAAAGGGGAACCTACTGTACAGGATCCATTTCAAGTGTCTTAGAAACACCAGCTAGAACATAATATGAACATGCATTCCTACATCTAATGCATTAGTTCATGGATATTTCACTTTGACATCCTTAACAGGAATATAAAGGGTTTGTTAAATAGACATTAAGCAGAACATGCAATCAGCCAGATCTCATATTACATGACATGTCAGTGTGTGATCCTCACAGAGGACCCTTGTCATTAGCACCATGCATGTTATGTGCAATGGCTAGTAGCATTCCACATTGCAGTTTCATCATAACGCTGCTGTACAGTATTTGTGACATATAATATGAAAGCTGACATAAGACTTGTCTAAAACCAATGTACTCATTATAGGGTTTTTCATCAGCCTCATAGTGTACAAATGTAACATTCAGCTCTGAAATTGATGGAACTATTTCAATGCTACAAATTGTTCAACTGTTAACTTAGCATCAACAAGCTGTTCAAATGTCTGGCACGTAAAATAGAAATGGGAAAACTTGTGTGTTCATCTCATTACAAAGTTATCAAATACTACAACCTATGTCTGTATATATATATATATATATATATATACTATAATATATAAAAAAAAAAATATATATATATATATATATACACACACACACACTGTGTACTTAACATCAATAACATTAATAGAACCAGCCAGACCGAGCACTTATAAGCAGCTACAAATACACATCTGCAAGTCTGGATTGTGGAAGAATGACTGTAGCATTGAAAGTTGCAGAAAATGAAGATAAGTGTATATAAGGCTTACCTGAGGACATTGGGATGGGAAGGTAGCAGTGTTTTTCAGCTTACAATTGTCTAGTATTGGTGTGGATGCAGGCTGGTACTGCACCTCCACATTCATGACTAGCCTTTTCTGGTCTGCACACAGCATGCACTGACAGCCTCCTCTACAGCTATTACTTGCCTGTGCTTTCATCTAGCAGGCAGTAAGAGGAGGATTGAATGCGAGGGAGAGGCACTGTTGCTTCCCGCTACGTGAAGGAAATGATTAATTTGAGGTATGCCTCGGTTTTTACATAGGAGAACAGGTCTGTGGTAAGTGTCCCGAAATACAATCTTTCCACAGTAATTATGTTGTTGTAATGGAGACAGCTTTCAGCTGAGAGTGTGAAAAGAAGGAAGTAAAGTACATGCTCGAAGCCACATGTTATCACAAAACCACAGTAATAACTAAACAGAAGAAATGTTAAACATCAAGGAAATAACATGGAGCCATAATGCTGATTAGTTTATGTTCACGTACATTGTGTCAGTAAGTGGACGCTTTGCTTATCATTTATTTAGATGACAGAAGTGGCTGGAACGCTGAAATGATGGAGTAATATCGCATGACTGGTTATAGACTGTACATGTGTTAAAAGCTCTGAATCCGAAAAATAATGAAACTGTGAAGTGAAAATGCTACTAGCTGCATGTACTCCAGCTCCCAATGACTGAAGGGATTCCCTCGCCTGTACGTTTCCAGCATGCACAATCATCACAGAGCATTTCAGCACCTCTGTATTAAAATCACATATGAAGCACAGTCCAAGTTCAGCATCATGGATTCATATGTGCGCGATCGGATCCCCTGCAGTACAGAACAATGTTCTGTATCCCAAGAATTCGTCCCCTGGGCCGGACCTTTCACCCCTCCTCGCAACATTACGCTAGGTGGGCAGGGGGAGCATTTCATGGATGTGCATGTAGCTATGTATGTATAAAACATGTATTACACAGCTAGTTCCCTATAGTATGGCGCTGACACAATGCCACCAGAACGTTATGGGAACCTTTGTTTTAAACCTGCAGGCAGTGCAGGAAGAAAATTAAACTTGCCAGACTTGATAACAAGCTTAAATTAAATGAGTTTTCAAAGACAGCAAATCCAGAACTAAAATAATTAACCCTTGTTGTATAAGATCTAATTTCCACTTCTCTAAAATCCCTCCAATAAGACATTCATCTACATAATGGATCATCAAGACAGGGATGACAGAACAGGAGAAACTCTAAAAGAGCATTATCATATGTTGACAGTTTGGAGCACGCTTTTTTAAAGCTCATTGTTAGATTCTTGATTTACCACCTATTATCTGCAAAAATGCGTTGACAGGGCCAGGGCCAAATTAACAATGGGGCTGATGGGGCTACGGCCCCAGAACTCCATCTGAAAAAAGGCCCACATATAGGGGTATATTTACTAAGCCTCGAGTTTGCAGTGAGATTGGAAAGTGGAGATGTTGCCCATGGCAACAAATCAGATTCAAGCTTTCAGTTTCATTTTACACACTGGGGAATGTGAACTCGAATCTGATTGGTGGCCATGGGCAACATCTCAATTTTCCAATCTCACTGCAAACTCGCGGCTTAGAAACTATACCCCCATAGTGTCAATATTCGGGCCTTGTGCTGAAGCGCATGAGGATGAAAACTAGTGGCTGACGTCCTCCCTTTTGTACTGCTGATCAGTAGTGCCGTACGTTGTTGGTTACAGTGCGATAAATTTTCCAACCCACACAACAACGGTCACACCCAGTGCTATGGCAGATAATCTTAACAATAAATTTTTTCCCCCATATTTAAAAAAGAAAAGGGAAGGGACCACATTTATTCCTCTTTGGCTATAAAAATAAATTTTGTAGCCCTATGTGTATGATGGTATGTATGAAATCTGCACTTTTCTATAAATGACACGCATTCCATTATCTTGCCACTAGAGGCCGCCTGTCCATGTTCTGCTTCTCAGCCTACTCTCTCTCTCTCCTGTTGTTGAAAGACAGCATGCCTACCAGTTTGTCCCCATAGGTATTAATGGTTGTTTTTGGTTCATTTGCTGAGATCGCGGTGGCAAAAGGGGGTGGGGCTTAAGCTGAGTCTTGGCTGGGGGCGGGACTTAAATGTTCAGCTTTCAGCCCCCAAAGATGTTGTGTGGTATATGCAAAGGAAACAGAGACAATTGGAGAATAGAAGAGACAGCTGATGCAGCGGGTTATACACAGATAGAGGCTGCCTCTACGGTAGTGTTACTGCCCTGTTCTAGCTATGTCCTCAGAAACACACTCTCCCTCCATGGCTGCAGGCTTGTTCTTGTCAGATGGTTTGCAGATGGTTTGACAGGGAGCTTAGCAGAATCAGAGACTGCTGCGATTACTGTTACCACCACCTCCCTCCTACAACCTTTCTTTAGCCACTGCTCTCCCCAGAGGCTTTTAGCCCGGCTGTTTTGTGCAAGTGCCTGGCTACCAATATCAAGATTTTTTTTTTGGTCTTTATCAGCCGCAGCTAAGCAGCTGAGAAGCCTAAGGAGCAGGAGCATGCTAGACTGGAAAGGTGACTTACCTGCTCCCCCCTTCACATCACCGCCAGGGGGAAGCTCGTGCCTTCCAGTCAGCAGCCAGTCAGTGAATAGCAGTAAGCACTCTGATTGGGAGATGGCTACAGCTATTCACCTATCAGAGGGCTAGCAGCCATTCACTGCATAGAAACTTGTGGGGAGACAGCATAGGACAATAGGAGGGGTAAGTTACAATGTTTTAGCAATAAATTAGAGTGGAAACCACTAGTGACTTGGCCATACACAAGATAAATCTTAAATCTGGCGATTGGATGAAAAATAAAAAAAAAATGATTGAAGTTTGATCATGTCAAAAGATCAAAAAATCGTTTGACTACCGTTTTTGAACAATATCGTCTGAGTCCCATACACTGATTTTTTGATATTTTGACATGCTCAAACTTAAATAGTTTTTTTTAGGTAAAAAAAAAAAAATCGTTCAGTGTATGGGCACTTGCAATAATCCTGCCATTAAGACCCACTTTATAAGCATAAACCAAATGTTTTTTTTTAAATAAAATCGTTTAGAAGTACTAATTTGCATCTTTTGTTTTTTTTACCATACAATTATTGTACAGTGTATGGCAGCTTCCAATTCCTTAAAAAAATTGGTTCATTTTTCATCCATTCGTCAGATTTAAGATTTATCTTACCGTGTATGGCCAGCTTAAGTCATTAGTCTCTAAAGATCTGAATCTGGGCCATAATTATCGCCACACAGAGAACATAGAGAAGGCCACCGAAGAACAAAAATCATAAGTGTTCAATTTTTTATGACACTTAATATGTATTTATAATAATACCTTGCAGGTTAATGAAAATATTTAGCGGGGTAGGATTTTATAAATATATGTCATTATATTCTTAATCAAAGAAAAGGTAATTATTATTTTTTATTTATTGTGTAAGTTGTGATTTATTTTAAGGTTAGTGTAGTATTAGTAAGAGAGGGGGTGGGGATAAACAGTCAGAGCTTTGTCTGGGGTGTCCAGATAAAATTAAATAATAGTCACTTGACTTGTTATTACAGATAGAATCAAATCACTTTTTCTTGTTAAAATTCACAACTGAATTACACTTTTGTTCTTAAATCACTACACATGACAGCTACCCAATTTATAACAGCACAAATGATTTGTGTTTGAAAATATATAGTAAATGGAGCATTTCGGAAAATTACATTTTATAAATCTCTTGTGCAAAGAGCAGGAATTTTTCTCAGATAGCATATTAACTTACCAGAGTGTCAGACATTAGTCTGTACATAATTTATCTTTATAATAAATGTTACAATCCTTATAATTACTGAAGAGCTTAACACAGTAACTAATCAGGACTAGAGTTACTTGGGTTAGGGACCGGATCCTAAGGCAGTACAGGCGCACAGTCTAGATTGCTTACACTGCTATATCCATGCCTTAACTCATTTGTGCGGATCAATGAACGCAAAATCGCCCACCTAGCGCAATGCCCTATGGAACATCTTGCACATCTGGGCCTCACATGCATTTTGCAACACTTCTGAATGGATGAGGAATGTTGGATCCAGTACTACAATACGCACAGGATCCAGTTTGGACTAACAAGCGTAAAGTTACAAGTGGGCAAAACCATGTTGAATTGCAGGGGAGGTAAAATGAATGTTAGTGTTTGCATGCAGACAGAATACTTATTTTTTCATTTTTGCACGCACATTACTCTTATACTGTTATTACACTTGGTCTATGAAACATCATTTCTCAACTCTAATGACATTTACACCCCCTGCAATGCAACATGGTTTTGTAGAAGTATTGGGGTCACTGAGCACGCTCTGCATTGCTTTGTCCTTCCTATGGGTAGAACTATGAACCCAGATGGGGATCCGGGGAATGGTACTCTTATGCTTGTAACAAAAAAGCTGGATCTGGTCCATTTTCTTTATCAGACCAAGCAATGTCCTGGTACTAGGAATCTCAAGAAATGTTTATAGGAAATTAAACAGTTACAAAGAGTTTAAACAAACTCACGATCAATAGCTAAGAATTACTAAAGCATATTCCCTCTTTGAAAATGTTATATTTTGTCATTAGCTTGAGCTGTCTAGAGACATTTTACACAAGCAATAAATATGTTGGGGACTTGTAAGTCATGCTTGTGTTTACAAAGGTTTTTAGTTGAGACTTATGCCTATGACAGAATAGTGTGTGCAGCAATTTACGGATATTTCATCTGAAGAACAAGAAAATTGCAAGCAGACTGTAAATATATCATACTGTGGTACATCCAGTTCTAGGTGCCATTTTATATCCCTGTGCAATATAGAGATACGAGTTCTGCTTTTACAATATCCTTATGGTTTAAATATAAACTGACGGCACCTTACACACAGTGGCAGATTACTGTTCTACATGACCCGTGCCGAGGGCAACTATATCAAAGCAGCTGCTCGGGTTTTGTTACTGCCATATCATGACAGGGGTAATAAGGAATCGGAGACAGTAACTGCTAGACCAATTGTTGGTTGATGTTACAGCTTTACGCTTTGTACAGGTGCATAATGGGTTAGACAGCAAAGGAGTAGAGCTGGTGGGGGGGAATTTTGGTATAAGGTGATGCTTTGAGAGAGGATGAAGGGAGTTCAGTTAGGCACTCAATAGAACAATATTGTTCTAGTGTATATCGTTGTCGATGATAGGAGCGATTCATTGCAACCATACACTAGAACAATATCGTATTGTATTGGATTCGAACTCTCATCCTCAGCGCTGTTAGGTCAACATAGAGAGAGAGAGTTGCAGGAAACTATGTAGATAAAATTTATGTAATACATGGTTAGAAGTTTTCATTGTGTGGCAGAGATATAGGATAGAAATGTAGACATAATTTAAAAGCATGAATATTGAAGTTTAAAGAGTTTAGCACAGATTTGATATGGTGCAGATGTTGTTGAACATCAAAGCAGTCACAAAGGGATAACATATAGCAGTGAGCAGGCATAGAGATCCAAAGGAAGTGTTCTGGAGAAGCTGGAAGTTGATGTTTGAGGTGAAGTGTCACATACTTTAGTGGCATTATACTTATTGACATCATACAGGACAATGACTCGAGTACTTTCAGCACATAGAAATGTGCTGAAAAACTAGGCTTATACTCGAGTATATACATTAATTCATTTGATTTGCACGAGAGTACTGGAACCACCCCAAAAATTCAAACATCTCCTGAATATTTCACAGTAGGAAGAATAAATAAAATGAATGTGCTCTTACGTGCCTTTTTTTCTCTTTTAAGTGCTACTGCTGAGCCATGTTACTGCATACTTTGTAATTATAAAAAGGTAGCACTGACCAATTTGCAACAATGCAAACTCTTAAAACTCATACCCTGAATGCAGTAATGACTTTACAATAAACGGAGTCTTCTATTATTCATAAATAACCAATTCATTGTTGAATTTAACGTGCTGTGAAATTGAAGACATGAAGTAAGAGAAAAAATTCTCATTACCGGATTGTCAGTATATCCCAGTCAATACCATTTTACAGGGAGATAATGGTTTAGCTAGAAAATAATGAATTAATTACAAAGTTAATGATTTTGACATGTTTATGTGTTTTGTGCTTCACTTGTAAATAAATGTCAAATGAGGTTTAACCTCTCATCTATATATAATAACCATAAATATCACCATGTTGAATCGGAAAGCACTTAATTGCTTGAATGCCCTCCATCAAAGCTTACCCCTATCAGAAGGCCAACATTAAAATGTCAAAGTATGGAAAGTTCTGCAAGAAAGCCTGCTACTTTCTGAGATGATGGCATTTGTAAAACACTGGCTCAACCTAAAAAAACAGTCTACAGAAAACAGATTTGTTACGATTTTATATGGTAATGCAGAACTCCATTAAATCAGTGACAAGGTCCGACTCATTGTCAATATAGATACAAAAGCAATGATAGATATATAAACCTTGCAGACAGTAACACCATCTATAACACAATAATAAGGCGTAAGAAGAACCCAAGTTATTATAAATAATAATAAGATATATCAAGTAAGAGTATAGCCGGGTTATTGGAGAGGCCACTATATTCATACCATAATGTGCATAGAAAACAGCCATGTATGTGTGTTTTGTTTGGTACTGGTAAGATGTTAAGAGATGGTGTCAAGGGAGCCACATGTATCCAGTGCTGAAGGATACATTTTCTAACTGCTGCAGAGCATATAAATAGCAGTATTTATTACTTTGTCTGGTGTATTTCAAAGTAGGCTCCAGTATCCCCAAGATAGCCGACTGTGGAGTAAGGGATACATAATCCATGAGGTGCGTAAAGGTATAGCTGTGAACTGAAATCCAGGAATGCTGAACACTTGCGCAGCAGGTAGATTGTATTCAAGATTACGGACAATAGTTAGAAAGTGTTTTGCTCTAGCATCAACAAAATCTTTTATATGGGATACCCATGTTATGACCCAGTGTTTAAATTGATGCCCGGCCACCCCATGCTGGAAATCAGGATTACCCAGAAATGGAAGAGATCTGGGAATAAATTTACTAAGCAGGGAGATTCGAGCTCACATTCTCCAGTCAGTATATAAAATTAAACTGAGACCTTGAATCTTATTTGTTGCTATGGACAACAGCCACAATTTTCAATCTCCCTGCTATCTTCTTGCTTAGTAAATTTAGGCTCTGGTAACCTGCAATTTGTGTTTTTTTATGTATGACTTTCCAAACATGCTAGCCTTATTTTATTGCTTGAGATCTGTGAAGTTGATTCCTTTGTTATCTGTAGACTTGTAATATATATGGCCAAATCCTTAGGATAGCTAATAAAGTTCACCCTCCCAAAATATTCAACGCTCTTCACTGCCTGCAGAACCATATGCATTAGGAGGTACATGTTTAAGGAATTGGATGTCCAAATATTTAAATGGTGACACTGCCCATTGGATCTGATAAATGGAACTCCACCTTGGTTTCGTAGAAGGACCAAGAATCAGAACAATGGATTTGTCTTGCTTAACTGTAGGGCCTGATATTAACCCAAAAGACTGAATTTTCTCCAATATTATATGCACAACTTAATCAGTGTTTTCTATATAGAGGAGAGAGTCATCCAAAGAAGCAGTAATTTTAGTTATTTGTGAACCTTTTCTAATACCAGGAGTGGACTGGAGGTTCCTAATCAGAGGCTCTACCACAAAGTTCAAAAATAGGGGACACCCCTGTCTAGTACCTCTGATCTTGGTAAATGGCTCCCCCCTTTTGTCACTGATAAGGAGACCTTGTTGAACCTTTCTCTACGTCTAAGATAAGGAGAATAGCCTTCTAAGACAGTCGTGGGAGTAGGGATGAAGACATTACCAAGTACAGATTGGCGGCCATGGGTGAAGCTAATTGATCATGCGTGGATGGTTTGAAACCAGGTAGCCATTCATTTAGCTGATATTTTAAAGTCCTTGTTTAAAAGGGAGTTTATGGAGCAATAAGAGGCCACTAATTTGGTATCCTTCCCCCGGTGGGNGTCATTAGAACCAGGGTTGTATGGAGCTTTTTAAAAACATGTTTCATTTGTTTTCTAAATTGAACACCACTAAACAGTAACAACAACATATCCAAGCCCAGACATAGGGTTTCAGTAAGCCTTGGCACACACATCTGTGGATCTCTTGCCAGTCCACATATACTGTCACTTCTGTTAAATTGTTTAACTGGCTGGATGCTCTCCTTAAATTTTCTTAAGACAAAAACCCAGTAGGAAAGGTCACTCTCTAGACTCTATGCTGAAAATCATTTTTCCATCCATTACATTGTGTGGTTCAAGACCAATGTTTCAAACACCTTATGGTCAGGGTTCACAGTGATTACAACAAAACATAGCATTTTTTGTTGTTGACTGCTACCTTTGTTGCTGTCCCTTGAGTTCTCCTGCAGTTGCAACATCTACTTTTAGAACTTTTGTTTATTTATCTAACCTAACATGTGAAAAACACAGCATTTGCTCCACAATTGAACACATATAATATGCCTTGACAAANCCNGTATATCCGGCGAAACACGNGTGTCGGCGGCAGGTTGTCACAACCAGGGACCGGACTAATACATCTAACGCTAAGTGCCTCCTTGTACACTATAGCTTTATGTTATATACTTTATCTTTTATTTTGATGATTGTCATATAGTATTTGTCCATTTTTCATATGCTGCTCAAGTGAGAGTTTGAACATGTTTTGAGGGAATAATAGGGCTCCCTAGCGGAGTNAAGAGTACCTCGTGAGAGGACGTTTTTTATTTTGTTTTGTTTGATTTACCATTTGTTATTTTCTATTGTAGGGTCAGTTTTCAACCTCTACA
>JABWIB010003177.1:26760-37820 GCA_016617825.1 Platyplectrum ornatum | reverse complement strand
TTACATTTTTTTTACACAGATCCTGCCCTTATTCATTCACAAACAGGCTACGGATCTGTGCTTACTATTAGAAGACTGACAGATCTGTAAGATCTGTCAGTCTCCTGTCCCTTTAAAGCCGCGAACGGCTAGTCTGAATTGACTAGCCAATCGCGGGCTTTGCCGGGGACAGGACCAATAATTTTTGTCCTCCTCGGCTCCCGTAGCATGGCAGCTGTCAGTGACAGCTGCCATTACTAAACTGTCACCCCGCGATACATGTACCCCGAGATACATGTACGGCGCTCGTCATTACGGACCTTCCCGCTGCGCCGTATATATACGGCGCAGGGCGGGAAGGGGTTAAATGTGCAGTGTCTAAAGGGAAACAGAAAACACACAATTAGAATGGTCATAAATTAACAACTATAAATGTAATCTACAATCAAATGCTGTAAAGATTATTTTCACACCATATGCTGGTATATTCCGTAAATGTTTTTTACGAGACAAAACAGCAAGGGGAATTATGAAAGCAAAACTTCTAACTAAGGTGCGTGCACTTTACTGATAAATAATAAGGAATAGGAGTATATATTAGAAAAGGGTTGAATCTTCCCTTTTCAACAGATCAGATGTTAAACACAAAACCCTATAAAAAAAGTCAACACAAAGGTGAAGAATGCAAACATACACGAAAAGCGACATAATGGAATAGCAGAGATTAAATGGATGTGACCTTTGTGGCATTGTGATACAGTTTGTGAAGAGAATTAAATCTATGACAAATTTAAATAAATACATATGATTATTTATACGTAAACATGGCAACGTGTCTATTCTAATATATTTTCTTGTACCTCTCGTACAAAGCTCTGGATCAGGCAGCTGGGGGAATACAGCCTGATCTGTATCCTCCAATACATGTACTTTCTGTGAAACAATAACTAGGAATGTCATCTTTTTCACTTCCCTGGGCTGGTTCACAACACCTCGAGCATGCAACCTGGTGTCTGGGAACTTGTCCTTGAGGCAACATTTCAAGTCCTGCAATGTAATAAAAGGTAACATAATAATGAATTAAAAACCTACCTTTTACAGATCTCATGTTGGTTCCCTCAGGTCAATAGTGGTGATTTTATTTTAGCAGATCTCACCCCAGATCCATGACTTGGCCCCAGCCAACACTGGACAAGTGGAGTGATAAAACTTAACAAGCTGAATCAGCAACTCTGTCCAATAAGTTTACGCACATTGCATGTTTCTTCTCATAACACTATTATTGGTGGTGGATGGCCAGGTAATGCCTATGATAGCTTTACTATTACTTGAGGACAATTCCCTATGCCCTGGCACACCCTGTGGCCACAATGTTTGAATCGATCTTGACCAAACATTTAAGTACAAATAAAATGTAGTTATATTGATTCATTGATATTTGTAAATCAAAGTTCTATATTTTATTATACATTTTGTGTAATTTTGTTATTGTAAAATATATGAAATTTCATTTCATTTCAATTACATATTAATAGCATAGTGCCTATATCATTCATTAAGCTGAAAAACATTTGTACAGTATATAATCTTGAATAACATACTGTATGCCTATTGCCACAACATAGTCCTGAATCTATTCTGAGCATTCAAATTAGGTTCTAATTTTTACACATCCAAATAATCCAATAGGAAAGTATAGTGACCTCTACGGATGACACTTCCACCAAATGAATCTATGCATGCACTTTCTGCATACCATAAGGTAGTCTAAAGCTAAGTGGTTTATATGGTATTAGAATTAGAATTATAATCAGATCATTGGATCTGGTACTATGATAATAAAGATAAATAATACTCGTATTATGTCAGTTTTATTAAATATTTAAATGATGTTAAATATTGATACCTTTTTTTCTGTTTTATTAAATCCAATTTTCTAAGTTCTAAAGTTGCACCTAGATGCTATTTTAGTTTGGTTTCCATGGGATTGTGGGAAACTATCTATATAATAAAAAATATATTGCTGATGAGGGAATTGATACCAGGTTATATATGTCTGTCAGCAAAGTTAATTGAATCTTTCTGGATCTTAGGTCTGTAGCGGATTATATATCTTTAGGACTCAAAAATTAATAAATATCATGTTACCTAAAGTTAACATCTGATAAAATCTTTTCACTTTTTCCAGAATGAGAGTGAAATATTTTTTTTTCATATAAAGCCTCATGAAAATGTATTTTATGCATAAACTGTATAGTGCTATCATCGCCCTGAATCATTTGGAATAATTTATTTTTGAATTTGCTATGTCATTAATACCTGGTTTATATCTATTGCAGTATGTAGTCAAATCATCACATTACTGGAAGACTGGGAAATTGCATTTTAAAATGGAGTATTTAGAGATTGAGCTGTCTGTCATAAAGGCAACACATTTGTTTAAAGTTGTACATTTAAATCCTGAAGTTAATGGGATAATGAATGAAACTCTTGTATAAACAACAAAGGATTAATATTGCTGATAGGACACAAGTATTAATTACAATGTATGAATATATATTTTGCCATTATTGTGACTATTTACATTTTATATTAATGGCAAATTTTTGGTCACAATCACATCATGGTATTTTGGATTCCAATATTATTTAGTGGGGCAGTATACAGTGGTATATTGGAACCTCTAACATTGATTTATTAGAAAATGTTAAAAATTGAAAAGTATAAATATCAGTTAATTGAATTATTATATGTCCAAATCACATTTTTGAAATGTCCAAGGCACAATCATATTAATTTAAGTAACATCAGACAGATCCTATTTGCAACTCCTCTCACCACAGGTTTAAAAACAAATATAGATTTGAAAAAGCAAAACACTGGACTGGATATTAGAGTTTGTTTCCTCGCCCAAAAAGCATCCACTAGAACAACATTGTTCTAATGGATATTGGTGCAGATAAATGGGGGTGATATCATTCTAGTAATGGTACCCAGCCCACCCATACTTTCATCTCTGCAGCCGTGGCCACCAGAGAGGTGCTGCTCCCCCAGTTCTTCCTTTGCTTCCTTTCCCATCAGGAGAGTTCTTCATGCTTGCTGTCATTCATCATAGAACTATCTCTCCAGTCGGAGAGGATGCACCAGGGGAGCAGCGGGCAGAGAGGTAAGTATGGGGATTTTTTAATTTTAATTTATTTTTTTATTATGGAATTTGGAATGATCAACAATATTGTCCCCGACATTTTATCACCTTTTTTATTGTATCCACGCCACACACATTAGACAATTTTTAGTCCAAATCCACAAAAAAAATGTTGATTTGGGCTAATACTGTTCTAGTGAATGGCCAGCTTACCAGTAACCTGGGTAAGTATCTGTGAGCAAAATGCAAAACTATTCTCCCTGCATGCAAACAATAATATTAATTTTACCTCTCCTGCAATTCAACATGGTTTTGCCCACAGTTCAATTGAACGTAAGTTTGGATCTGGGGGGGAATTCAGTAACTGACGAATTTTCGTTGAGAATTTGTTTCGTCAGCGTTCGTCAGTGATGAAAATTGGTCAATGACTGGTGATGTATAGTATTCAGTAAGTGATGAATTGTATTGACGAATTGTAATGGCTGACGAATGCTGACGATATCCCATTGACGAAAAACGGGTATTCGTCAGGTGATATTGCACTAAACTGACGGATACACTGACGAATTTCAGTAAATTCGTCATGACGAATTCTCATAATGAAATCACCATGGCCAATTAGAAGTCTGGTTACTAGTAATTATTGTTAATGGAGTGCAATTTATGGCACATAATATTTATGTGCCATAAAGTCTAAACCCGTAGGAACTCTGGAATTTTTTCTCAAAATTGAAAATCCCTGGTGATCTTAGAATAAAAAAATAATCTACTCAAGATCTGGACAATACAACATTCTATAATGAATAATAATATCAATATTAATGAATGTTATAGCATCTAAGATTCATGTTCACTTGAATTAATGGACTTCCTGGTTATATTAAGTGTCAAATGAATATTTTAACATAATCTTAGGTTCTAATCCCTCTCGGAGTTCTTCAAATTGCTGAAAGAACTCTTATAAATTGCAAAAGAAAACTTATTAGACTAACAATACTAGATATATAGCTATATTTTATGACTAACCGACATTCATAAAAATGCAATTAATATTTGCTATGCTTATTTTTCTACAGTCTATGATAGCCACTCTATTATTATTTTAGGATAAGATAACTAGATTGGCCTTGTGAGTTCTTTAGTGTTTGTGGGTCCAGATTTGGGATCAGATCCAGACTTTATATAATCCATGTAATGTGCCCAGAACAGAGGCTTAAGCATTGGATCACTGGTCATGCAGATCTGGCGGGCTATTCACTAAAGTGAGGTTTCAATGCTATGAACCACACAACATTGCAATTGTAAATATTCACTATTAAGAGATGTCTGACGGTTTCAAAGTGAGTAAACCAACACATTTACACTGAGAACAATGTGATTCCCTTAGGTTTCTATGAGTTAAAATAAAGGGGTGAGGGGTGAGTAATTTTTCTAAGTGGCCACAGAGAGGTCATGCTGGTACCTGCGGTTTACTAGGTGCAAGCATGACCTGATACACATGCCCATACTGGAACTTGTACTTTTACAAGCACCAGCATGATTAAAGGGATGGAAGCAGGGGTTTGGACACATTTTTTTAAATATCTTTTTTTTAGTATATAGTTGTAGCAACTCACCTCTCAAAGCGACTCCATACCTATATGTTATTGGTGTGTCTTGTGAGGCATCTTTCTTCTGTTTCTATATTTCTTCTTTCACTCCCCTCTCCTCCGTCCGCCTGCTCTGCCATACAGGTGTGTGTGGATCCGGTCCAATGTTGTTTGAAGCAAGAAATAATGAACCAGAAGAAAGATCCCTCACCAGACACCAATAACATATAACATCGGTATGGAGTAAATATCTGGGGATCTATATATGCAATAATCCATCCAGCTAGGTAGACACATTCCTTATACCCTGGAAACTTGCTAAGGCTTTGTTTGTAATTAGACCTGTATACAGGGGAGGGAAAAAAATTGACCCAGGGGAGCATGTCAGGGAGCATGTCAGACAGAAGTGACAGCACCAGTAGGAAAGGGGTGAGTGAAGCTGTATCTGTGTGCGTGTGTGTGTGTGCTGAAAAATTGCAATAAAAAATATCAGAAATGCAAAAAATATTGCAATACTACTTAAAATCTGGGCTACTGACTTTTGGTTTGTCCCATCCGGGAGAACCCAAAAGCCACCAGCATGGAGGTGGGGTGGAGGGTGTGGTTTATTCAAATCCCGCCACTATGGGGACTTGATAAAATACAAAATCAGGCTGCATATATACAGTATTAAACTGTGGCATAGAAGGGCAAATTGAACAAGAATGTAAGCAAACTGGGTAGTGTATCCCTCAAAGAGAGCTATATAGATTGGATGACTTGAAACATCACATAAAGTAACCATTATACAGTGGACTGTGCACTACTACTTAAAAGTTAAACTAGTTTTTGATTTAATCAAACGCTCAGTTGCTTTTATATTTATTTTAGGACTGGGCATTGAAGAAATACATTTTAATACGGAATATAACTAAAACTAATTGCCTTGGTAAGTGCAGGAAACCCTGTGCCATATGCTCAGACACATAACAATATCTATTAAACAGCTATTTCATTTCAAGGCAAATTCCTTTAAGGCAAAACCCAACATGTAGATTGTAAGAAAATTGCCCTCATAAACGTAGCAAGCAGAATCAACAGAATTATGATTTTGCTGATCTGCTTTTTTTATACATATAACAGCTGATGTGACTGGATCATATATTGAAACAGTAAACAAGTTAATAACACAGTTGATTATAGCTAGACATTATGTTTTAGGGGTAATTGAATGTAAGCTTCAAATAACACATTTTGGACACAAATATCAAAGGTTGAAAATAAGATTACTAGAATATAACTATGGATAATAGGTCAGTATTTTAGACTTCTTAACTCTAATTGCATACATCTCAGTGAGGTCTAATATCCAACAGTGAATTCAGATTTACAAAAACATAAAAGAAGTGCAGTGTAACACTAGATAACATATGCAATTACATAATTACATCTATACAATCTATGTCCGAGTAGTTAGCTCACAAGACAGATGCTTTCTTTAATCCTTATTGGTTCAAGAAATTATTAATATACACTGCTCTTATTTGTAATTGTAATTCAATTAAGTGAATCAGTATTAAGGTAAACAATAAATAAACAGTAACATAGAAAGAAATGGAACCATTTTTATGATTTCAGCTTTCTCTCAGCCAGGGACCATAAAACTACTCTGCCTGTGCCACTCTGCAGGTGACAGATTAGACAATTAATAATAAATGTTTTTATGTCAGATTAATGGCAGAATAGTCTTTAATAAGCTTTTATATTATATCAAAAACTTGTTACATTACATAGATGTCACTGATGTAAGGGAATCTTCAAATATTGTCACAAAGTCATTTGTAACGTTAAATATATGGCATGCAATGAAATTTAATTCCAAACAGATTTCAATTTCTATCTAGCTAGAACTATTGGTCTCACTGAATAATAGTCATCACTGGATAATGGTCTGTCAATTATACTGTAATATACAAGAATATAAATACAAAGTATGGCAATGGAACACTTTCATTGGCATACTTTTTATTTATATTCCTGTATATTACAGTATAATTGACAGACCATTATCCAGTGATGACTATTATTCAGTGAGACCAATAGTTCTAGTTAGATAGAAATTGAAAACAACTTGTATTGCTTTGCAGAAATATGTCCGTAAGGTATACTTTAGCTACAGTACTTTATACTGCATTGTTTACCAGAAAATGTCTATTTACAAGGGTAAGTAAAACTGTGACATAGCTTTCCCTTTGGTCTTCATTGCTGCAACGTAACATAATTTTCTGGGTTCCATCATACCATTCACCTTCTGAAGCACACTTGTCTAGGTAACTGGTAAGAGTCAGATTTGCACAATAATGTCTTGAAAAACCACTAAATGTTGGCCCAGGTTTTATACATGTGAGTTTCTGTTTCTGCAGATGTCATCGCCAAACAATGCAAAGGGAACTAAGAAAATCCATATGGACCAGATCCAGACTTTATGTACTATTGACGTACTCACGACTTAACTTGAAACCATACTGAATTGCAGGGGAGGTAAAATGAATGTTAGTGTTTTTGCATTTTGCACACACATACTGACCAGTGTTACTGTTACACTGTTATTAGACTTGTGCTAGGAAACATCGGACCTGATTCAAACTCCGTGCTATTCAGAGCTGCGAGCACACACTGCCAGAGGCTCCGGACACAGCGTCCGGAGCCTCTGCTGTTTTTAAATAGTTTAAAAAAAAAAAATAATAAAAAAAATAATGTTTAAAAAAAAATAAAAAAAAACACACACACACATTTTAAATAATTAAATATTATTTTATTTATTATTATTTTTTTTTTTAAACTTTTTTTACACTTAATGAGGCAGGTAATTGTCCATAGGACAATACCTGCCTCAGTCTGTCTGCGCTACGCCTGCACCATGTCCAGACATGGTGCAGGCTGCGCTACTAATTAGCAGGGCTTAGCCTGGCTGGCTGGCGGAGACGCAGGGCTGAATCAGCCCCATCATCTCTCACCTGTAATACTGATTGCAATTAATATTACCTCCCCTGCAATTCAACATGGTTTTGCCCACTCATGAGTTAAGCTGGCCATACACTATAAGATAAATTGTTTCAATCGAAAGATTTTTCAAGAGTGGGTAAAACCATGATGAATTGCAGGGGAGGTAAAATGAATATTAGTGTTTGCATGCAGGGAGANTACTTTATTGTTGCATGTTGCACACAGATACTGACCAGCGTTACTGTTACACTGTTATTAGACTTGGGCTGCAAACATCATCTCTCAACTCTAATGCTAATAATTCATTTTACCTCCCCTCCAATTCAACATTGTTTTACCCACTCTTAAAAAAAATCTTTCGATTGGAACAATTTATCTTATAGTGTATGGCCAGCTTAAGTCGTGAGTAGATCAGTAGTACATAAGTTTGGATCTGGCGCTATATTATTAATTTATGTTGTAAAAACCATACAGAGATTATGGTGCTGTAATCCTGCTGGATTCAGCCTTCAGTGTGGACATAAAATATAAAATATAAAAAGGCTACCATAAAACTTCTGCATTGTCTTCACTTAAAATGAGGATGTCACAGAAGGCTGGATAGTACAGTACTATATATATACTGACACCTTTCCACATGATGAAAGCCCTATTCTGTTTCACTCCAAAAGAACCAGATTCATGCAGGGAATGCAACACTTGCATATGCGCTATTAGCAGAAAGCAGGGGCTTTACAGTTCTAGTGATCTAGAATTTGAATAAATTCCTTAATCACAAACTATACTTTTATAGTTTCCTGTATATATCTACAGTAGATATATACTTATAGAGCAGTAGCCCAGTTGAAAGGCCAGGAGTCAGTATTGATTGATCTTAAGATATTCTGTGGCTTTGAAAGATGTTTTTCATTATATTGAAAATGTCAAGTAATTCAGAATGCAATATGGCTCCATCCAGACATTCTGCTGTCTGAGGCTGACGTGAAGACGTTTCAGCAATGTACTCACTGAACATTTCTTATGAGCAGCATAAATACCAAAAAAGATATGATTTTGTCATCTTGATTTAGTAATCATATAATAAGTGGTCCCCTGCAGACTTCTTTTCAAAATGGGTTATCCTTTCTAAATAAACCAGTCTCAGTCAGTACCAGAAAATAGAAGAAAATGTAAATATACCATATCTGAATAAAAAATATCAGCTCAAATCTGGTTGCTTAAGGCAACAGCCCCACTTTTCATTTTCGCAGTTTAGAAAATATAAGCCCTGGACACTAAACTTCTCCGCTTATACGTCATTCGGTTATGTTCATCGGCACGGCTGCATGGTTTAACAATGAAGACCCCATTGCCCCGCTCTGCCACAAATGTGGGGCTACACTACAGTGGTTCCCAAACGTTCTCAGTGGAGGCACCCTTAGGGTGTCCAGTTTTTCAAGGACAAAATAATTTCCCATTGTTTAAGTTGTTTAGTCAGTATAGTGTAATAACTCTTTAGGTAAAGACAGTAATACTTCAGGTTGATATGAAATCTTGTGCTTCTAAGTAACACTAGCACCGTGGCACTGCATCTGAAAAAAACATTCCGTGGCACCCCAATGAGAGCATCACGGCACCCCAGGGAGCCACGGCACACAGTTTGGGAACCACAGGGCTACAGGATGGATACACTATGGATACAGATTTTGGCTTGTCCAGTACTCAGATACCCAACTCCAGCACATCCAGCACAATGTGATCTTAGAAACCAGTCCTTACATTATTTACAAATGATAATAATCCCTTTTATGTTGTTTTTGCAAAAGCATGGTATGTAAATAAGAATCCCTGTGAGGCTTAAATAGCGATTGGTCAGAAAACTTTTGTTGTTATTGTCAATCTACATTTTGATTTGTGTGAAAACACAATATTGTAACACAATCTGATCACAAGAGTCAAAAGATGGTAAATAATTGGAGGTCCAATGCGTCCATGGTCCAACACAGAAAAATATTTATTCTAAATAGTAAAGCATTATTCCATAAGGAAAGCATGAATCCATTAATACCATCTACATAACACAGCATGCAAGGCTAGCACTAGCCTGAAGCCTCTATATAGATGCTCTAAGGGAACAAAAGCTCAGGCACTTTACTTTATACATTCAGATCAAAAGTCTATGATGTTCATAACGTAATGCAGTGTATGCATAAGACCATGACATTGTCTAAACATGACATTGATATAACATTCTCATATGCAGATACATTTATGGATCTTCCAATGAATAAACATAATTAGTTACTTTGAACACACATTATTTAATAACATCACATACATCATATATAACATCTGCACATATGCACGCTGATCTCTGTAATATGGAAACCACTCATGTTCTTTTTTATGCCTCACAGAGATGTAGTTTATTCATTAATATATTTATTTAATTCTTTGTTTGACTCCACAATTGTTGCTACTATTTAATATAAATGTATCAAACTATAGTATGTGTGACACCAGAAGAACAACATTGTCAGACAATGATCCTATGAAACTGAATAGAACATTTAGTGACCTATAAGCCTATGAGCACTGCTTCCATGACAAGGATGCCCCACCAACAGAGGGTTCCTCGACAGGAGGAGTTGTGCGACTCCCGCAGCACTGACAGGTACGTTTTTCAAAAGTTTTTTTTTCTTTTTATTGAATTCTTCCCCCAAACATCCCCTTCCACTACCCTAATACTGCCTAACCCCCAACCCGCCCCTCTGCCTGGTTCAGTAGTTTTGCTGCCTGCGTTTTGAAAAAGTAAACTTGAAAAATGTGGTAATTG
This sequence comes from Platyplectrum ornatum, assembly GCA_016617825.1. Taxonomy (NCBI): domain Eukaryota; kingdom Metazoa; phylum Chordata; class Amphibia; order Anura; family Limnodynastidae; genus Platyplectrum; species Platyplectrum ornatum. The sequence goes on along the minus strand of JABWIB010003177.1, from coordinate 27,307 downwards.
ATATTCATAAAATCAGGACAAAAATATGTAATGTATTGTCTTATAAATATGTGATTTTGGATCCTTATTTCAAGTTATCGCATTTTTCTCAACATTTGGGTAAATCCTCTTAAGAATCCTTATTTTGAAGAATTAGCATTTTGGAAAATGTCCAAACAAATGGAGTTTTAATCCTTCTTTTGCAGATGATAACATCAGCTCCAATTTCCATCCAGAAATCTCTGCAGATCTTTCACCTTGTTCACATACATACATATTGATTAGGTCACCTTCAAGACAACTTTGGTTCAAAGTAAGCACACAGAGTTATGTGAACATAGTGCTTTTTCACATATTTCCTTCTATTGAAAACAGACAAATTTATCATGAATCATTTGAAAGTTTTTAATTTGATAGCTTTCCTGCTGTTTACAATTATCGGACCAGGGGGGGAATTCACTAACTGACGATTTCTGCTGAGATTTCATATTGTCAGCATTCGTCAATGATCTGAAATCGTCACTGACTGGTGATGTATAGTATTCAGTAAGTGACGATTTCTATTTAC
>JABWIB010003177.1:11307-26206 GCA_016617825.1 Platyplectrum ornatum | reverse complement strand
TGAATACACATTTGTGGAAATCGTCACCAATATCGTCAGCGACTGACGATTTTATGTAAATCGTCAGTTAGTGAATTCCCCCCCAGAACCAGCCGGACGTAGACGTACTAGTGACTTACACACAACATACTCACAAGTAGGCAAAACCATGTTGAATTGCAGGGGGAGAGGTAAAATGAATGTTAGTGTTTGCATGCAGGGAGAATACTTTATTGTTGCATATTGCACACAGATACTGACCAGTGTTACTGTTACACTGTTATTAGACTTGGGCTGGAAACATCATCTCTCACCTGTAATACTGATTGCAACTAATTCAATTTACCTCCCCTGCAATTCAGCATGGTTTTGCACAAGTCGATAGTATGTAAAGTCTGGATCTGGTCCAATGTTCTTGTATACTAATTTCTTGGCTAATGTTTTCCTTTTCCTGTGTCCAGAAACACTTGAGAATTAGACTTTTCTATCCACTTTCATTCTCTATTTTTTCTTAACTTGTGTCATATATTTTGAAACATCCTCATATTTTCATAACTCATTTCAACTCTTTCTAGTTTTAACACTTGTAATGCTCCCTTTTACTCTATTACCTCCAATACGATTTTTAATATTAGATACAGTCTTGTTCTTTACTCCTAGAAATTGTATTATTTTAAAAATGTAGTTATTTAAATAATGTTGAAACATTTGCCAAACGGTCTTGGTGCTTATTTAAAATGATGCTTTCCCAGTTCACAAGCTACATTGCTGCTTCTACTGCCTGCTAAATGGAGTTATCTTTTAAAGTAGATGAAAATTCTTAGTGACCACATTTTTCTTTGACGTCCTTTCAATTTGTCTTTTAAATTAATACTTACCCTTAAAATACTCCACTGGTACATTGTTCTTTCTCCCTCTCCCTATACGAACTAAAGTCTGGCACTGAGCACAGTAGGAAGAGTCACTTACATGTCCAGAATCCTTCCTTAAATTCCAGTGTGGATCTTCTAATAACCAAATTAGTTAATCAGCATGGTTCTCTCTGCCCCCTTGCACAGATCTTATATCATACAGAACATAATGCTGTGCAGTTGGAGATCCATTATGGATTTTTTGGAGAGGACTTAATTCATTACAGGCAATTTACACAAGCTGTAACTCGTAAGTTTGAATCCAGTCCTTGGAGCGCAGGGTCAGAGGTAAGCTAAATACCAAATGGTTTCCAAAGTACTTAAACCAGCACAATCCAAAAATAAAGATAATGTCCAGTCCAGGGAGTTAAATGCAGAGGAGTTTACTTAGTAGAAGCACAGGGATACAGGCACCTCTTATCCAAAAACTAAAAAGGATCCAATGAAGGAAAAAACTTCTGTAATTGTGTGTTCCCTGGAAACCAACATCTTGACTCTTGCAATTCAGTATTTCTATCCAATTGTCGAGTATGTATTCAGCTACAGTACATCCAAGCATTTGTTTAGCACTCCATACCCATTGCTTACACATACACAAGGCTCTCAGACCAGACAAGGCTTACCTGCTGATACTCTAAAATAGGAACCATCCCACAGAAATTGGGGCTATTGGCAGATACTCCCTTACGACACTTGCACTTGTTGTCTAACATTGTACTTTATTGCATGATGTTTTAAATCTGAGATGCCATTTATCCAAAATATTTGCTAGTTCTGCATCCAAGTGATCCATTGATCCAATGTATCCTGCACTAAACTAATACTTCTCTAATGCTTTAGAGGATGAATTAGTATCAAATAGGGTTTTTATGAATTTATTGTGTACAAGAGATAGAACTACAGTATGTGTAGAACTGTATACTGTATGTGATCAGGACTGAAATAAACCAACAAAAAACATATGTACTCTAAATACTCAAAGAGAGAATCTTACTAAAGGTCGAGTTTTTCACCTCAGTTTGGCGTATTTTATGGTGAGTTTAGCAGTTAGGGTGAGTTCAGTATTTATTATAGGTCATGTTATAGGTCGCCCAAAACCTGCTTACAAAAACTTGCTGGGGTGAGTTTTAACATGACTCACATATATTTGGTAGTATTTACAATAGGTCGGGATGTTTTCTCGACGTAAACTTGCATGCAAGTTTAGCAAATCTCGGTCCAAATATCAGAGGCACTTTTACTATGCGAATTTCAGAAACTTACCACCCATAAATGAAAGCCTAATTATGGTCATTTATGGGTGTGCCTGTGTGGGATGCAATATCTTTACTGACCCTTGAAGAGACAATGATGTGCTGCCTCATGGAAGGAGAAAGTCCTCAGCCCCCAGTGGCTGAAGGACAGGAGGACACAGACCATCATCAGCTCCAGGTCCAGCTCCAGCTTATGCTTCTTAGGAACATATGCACTTTCCATGTGCGGTTGGACCTGGCCTCCCTGTCTGATCAGGAGGTTGTTAAAATGGTTTGGCTTAACCACTGCAGCCTCCTGAGCCACTATGAACAGATGAATGGGTATTTGGAGCCTGATACCGCCCAGTGTCATGCAGTGTCTGGGCTGCATAAATGATTGTGTACCATTCACTTTCTGGCTCCTTTCAGTCAGTGTCTGGGATTTTACAGCCAATGTTTCCAGACACTTGTCTCAAGAGTATGTTTGCGCATGATTTTACATAGAGCACTTGTCTGTTTTCCCCGCCGGGATGCAGAGTGGCAAGAGCTGAAACTGGCATCCTATGAGCTCTCAGGGTTTCCATCTGTACTGGGAGCTATAGCTTGCATTCATATTGCAATGAGATCACCAAGAGGGAGGTCATTTGTCTATTGCAATAGACATCATGACCACTTCCTCAATGTACAGGTGGTCTGTGATGCTAAGCAGAGGATTATGAGTGTTTATGCCAGCTTTCCTGGCTCTTGCCATGACGCCTATATTCTGGACCGGTCAGCCCTCAATCATCAGTTTTAAGCTGGGGAAATTGTTTGAGAATTCAAACTCGATGGTGTGAGAAATGAAACCCGGCGCGAGAAATTCTCGACCACTAAACACGACTTATAGTGAATACTTGAACACGCCAGAAAAATCAAGTGAATGACGGCGAGAAATTCACACTCCAAAACACGACCTTTAGTAAATTTCCCCCAAAGTCTTCAATCTATTATAAGCATATGTTAAATAAAGCAGTTGCTAATCTGTCATCCATAATACGAAGAATAGGAATGTAATGATTCTTCTAAAACATAAAGGGGCACCCATCAGCTTCACCTTAAGTAATCATAATTTTACCTGAATGTTCTCTCATACAGCTTGGAAGTAATTAGCTATGAAAGAAGATCGCTGCAAAATGATTTAGGAGAAAATGCACCAAATCTATCAATTGAGAACATTACATCTGGAATAGATTATAGATTTAATGTAATTTGCTCACTGGTTGTGTGCACCAGAGAGCAAATTTTATTATCAGTATTGACTTTGCTGAAATTTTGTCATAAAAATCAGTCATATAATAACAGCCCAGTAATATAAATAAATGTAGGGGAATGTTTCATCTATTTGCCCATAGTGTTAACAATTACCATTCATCTAAAAATCATTCCCTGATTGCAAAGTAAGTGGTAGATGCAGTCCATTAGACTAAAGGCTTGTGTGTTTTAAACTGTTGGTATTAACCTTCTATTGAAGTCTATTGAGTGCGTGATGCCATATGCCTTGGAGGAGACTGTGAAATGCAGTTTAGGCAATGGAACTCTTATAATCAAAGACTGCCTGTGATCTAATTGATTTTTGTTTCCTTGCAGCTTGAGGAACTGATTAAACTGAATTATGGTTCATTCTCTTCATATGCTGGGTTACAGTGTGACTTGTATTTTGCGTGACTTACTGTTATTATGCCCCTTTTACCATAAAAAAGTCTTTCTTTGTGGAGGTAGCCAGATGGAATTGGTATGTATTAAGTACACATAATCACTGATTGCACCTCTGTGCTCTGAGATTATCTTAAGGTTTATTATTATGAGATTGATAAAACACTTTATAAATCAGGCGTATACCTATGCTGATAGCAAGGATTGTTATTTTACTTTATGGTTCTGCTATTGATTTTTGTGAATGCTGAACTGCTGTGAACGCTGCAGAATTCGAATGTTTTAATCACATTCAAATAATGAATAATAGCTTTTGCCAGTGCCTCTATAATATCCCCTTGCCGGCAAGAGAAATAAAACATAGCTTAAAGAGATTCCTCAGGCAAGAAACTATCTGTCTGAATAAATGCTGCAGAAAGGTAAAACAGTGAAATAGATTTTAGTGCATTGATCCAGCATTAGTGGTGAAGTGAAGTTAGAAATGCAGTCGATGCTATTTAAAGGAAAACTATTCAACTTTAATTCTATTGAAGCTTAAGCACAGAACTGGTCTGCATAAGGTTGCCTTTATGTGTCTTATCGCATGCTTGTACCCATCTGCCATACTTTCATTTAGCCTGGAATAAATAGTAGTGATTTATTAGTCGTGTCCTGTTTAATGGCAGGCATACCAGTAAAATATCTCATATATTACCTAGTATTATCATGAATGTGCTCCAAAGTAACAAACTTTTTCTAAAGATTAAAATCATTAGTGGTAAACTAGCTTGCGGATTGCAGACAAGGTCTTTGTGAATTAATATGGATAATAGAGCTTTATTTAAGAAAAATCTATTACCACCAAAAACCCAGGTTTTTCACGAAATTCCCTGGTTGCCTGAAATTTCTAGGTTTTTGGGGGTAATCTGAATCTGAATGGTGCCTTTTAAAAAACCTGTGTCATTATACCCAGGTCACCTGTACTCTAAATGGTCCCTACCCAGGTTTTTCAATCCGGGTAGTAAATGAAACAGTTGATAGGGTGATAAATGAACGTCAATCATTATTGAAAGCCAGTCACAGCTTGTAATGTAAGTTTCAATGTGTGGGAGTCATCTGAATGTCTGTGATTGTGTTTTCAATGTGCATCATACTATATACAACTATCTTATCTGGAAACTAAACATGGGCATACACTATAAGATAAATTGTTCCAATCGAACGATTTTTTAAGAGTGGGCAAAACCATGTTGAATTGCAGGGGGAGAGGTAAAATGAATGTCAGTGTTTGCATGCAGGGAGAATACTTTATTGTTGCATTTTGCACACAGATACTGACCAGCATTACTGTTACACTGTTATTAGACTTGTGCTAGGAACCATCATTTCTCACCTGTAATACTGATTGTAATTAATTCAATTTGCCTCCCCTACAATTCAACATGGTTTGGTCCACTCTTGAAAAATCTTTCCATTGAAACAATTTATCTGATAGTGTATGTCCAGCTTTATGTACTACTTTTGTGTAGGTACTGTAGAAATAGAAGCAAAGTCACCTCTAACTGGGATAAAGCCAACAAATGCATTTAATAAAATATGACAAATTAAATAATGCAGTAGGTCTTTGACAAGGGATAACAGGTATTACGTAAAATTACTGACTGCAACATTACTATGGTAAATAAATGAATCTATGAGACACGGTCAAATACATATACACTAGAAACCTAAGTATAATTTATAACAATGGACTGAATCCAGACTTGCATACGTTAGACTACTTATAAAAGTCTCTTGTGTAACATCTGTGCAAGCTGCAGAAAAGAAATAGTGAAGATGTTGCCCATAGCAACCAATTCTAACTCAAAATTATCAATTATGTAATATAAAAGTGTGAGCTAGGCCTAAATTCACGAAGCGGGGAGTTTGCAGGGAAATTGGAAAGTGGGGATGTTGCCCATAGCAACCAATCAGATTCGAGCTCACATTCTCCAGTATGTAAAATGAAACTGAGAGCTTGAATCTAATTGGATGGTATGGGCAACATCCCCACTTTTCAGTTCCCCTGCAAACTCCCTGCTTAGTGAATTTAGGCCCTAGAATCTAATTGGTTGGGTATGGGCAACATCTCCACTGTTCATTTTCCACAGCATAGTAAATCATGACTGAGTAGCCTATAAAAACCTATTTCAGCTGCATTTTTTATTCTTCCCTTTACAAGTTATGTTTCTTTTATACCCCTGAGTTGTAACCAAAATAACATCTAGGCAAGGTACCCCCACTATTCTCTCCGAAATCCATATTTAAAAGTAAAGAGGTTACAAGAAAGTGATACATTTTTGCAGATGTACATGGCTCTGGCTCAAGACACTTGGTTGAAGACCCTTCGTGGCTTTTTTGGGAACTGTCTATTTACTAAATCGCTCCATATTTGGCAATTTTTTGTATATTTGGAAAAACCCAAGCAGCAAATTTTTTTTGTCTTTTTAGATTTAATACTTTTTAGATTTAATACTCTTCAGATCGGTTGAGTTGTATAACTGCGAAAGCAGCAGTATAATCAAACTCTCACTTAGAAAATAAACCCACCTTTTCATTTTGTTCTCTCCTGCACATTTGTTTTGAAAAGCTTGAATGAGTCATTCAAGTATTACAACTCAGCCACGCAGGATTTTTTTTTTTTACTATTTAATAGTATTACTAGGGGGCCGATTCAATTGTGCTCGAAGTGGAAAAATATCGCGGTTTTACCTCATTAGCATAAAAATTCGCATGAACAATTCGCGTGAAAAAATGGAATTCAATTGTTTTAAATTAGGCGCGAAAAACTAGTCATGACCAGTTTTTTTCTGCAATATAAGTCAATAGGGATTTTTTTTATTTGTTTTTTTATTTGTTTTTGGTCAGCAGCAGCATATGCCTCCATTAGTAATCACTTTACAGGTCAATTCTAAGGTGATTTGCTTATGGAGACAACGCTGCAGCTTATGAATCAGTATCATAGTATAAGCGTTTTTGTCAATGAAATGGTTACATTTGTATACCTGTGTAACCATCTCTGCAGCAGCATATACAAATGTAACCATTTCATTGACAGAAATGGTCATACTAGGATTCTCATTCATAACAGCTGCAGCGTATGTCTTCCATAACCAAATCACGTTAAAACTGACCTGTGACATGATTTTTAATGAAGGCACAACTGTTTCTGCTGTGAATGGGCATCGTAGCCCATTCACACAACTTATTTTTATCGCTAATGATATAAATAAGGCGCGAAATTTAAGTCACGACTAAACATTTGAATCCCGTGATAAATTGGGCGCGAACCCATGACCAAAATAAGGTGACTAAATAATTTGCGACTTGTTAAACAATTGAATCGGCCCCTAGATTTTACTATAGTAAGGGGAAGGCAGACAGTGTAACGTAGTGTATTTAATAAAATATGCAACAATGCCAGTGCCAACATGACCTGGTTCACATGGCAGCATGCTTAAAGGGACGGGGGAAGGTTTTTGTTTAAAACATGGCAGTGATTTCGGTCGATTTGAAAATGATCAAATCAATGGCATTTTATAGTGACATCGATGGTGAGATGAAATCGCCATCCAAAATCACATGTTAGCAGGGCCAGACTGGCCATATTACACTTCTGGCAAATGGGGCGTTGGGCTGGTACCAAATTCTTCTGGAGCAAGGCGACAGATGATGACTGTCACTGCCTCCTGGCTGAAAGCACTGAGCTTTGCATAGACGATCTTCTGAAGTTTTGCCTCTAGTGCCTAATATCAACCAATCAGGAAGTAGTTGATATCATTGTGCTACTTCCTCATTGGTTTCTGTAGCTATGCACCTCCCATTCCTCTTCACACACCTCTAGATAGACTGGAACATGCAGGCATACATCATGGGCGCCTAAAACTCTGGATTCGGCCTATTGTGTTCAAAAATATTTCTTTCATTGTTATAGTTCATCCAATGTCTTGGTGCAGGTCTTATAATTCACTCTTGTTCCAGAATTCCTAGATTTATAGGCCAATATTTATTAATCTGCAGGAATGGAAAAGTGGAGATGTTATTTCCATTCCTGCATGAATAAAACATTATAAGAAATAATTCTGTGCATTATCAAATGGTTTGTTGTGCCTCTATTAATAAATGGGTAGTAGTATAGATTATGGCCCTAAGATTTATGCCATTGAAAACCCTACCTGTAACTTGCTTGACCACATCAGCTGCTAAATGTCTTTTTCTGAATGTTTGTTTCAGCCGGCCATTGGCACAGGTACTTAGGTGACTGTACCATATAACAAGAAGTCTGAGCCCACAGCAGGTGTGCCTTATGTGCCGGGGCAATTTTTTAGTCCCAGTCCAGGCTTGCCCCCAAGTGAACACACTAAATCGCCTAATAAAATATAGCCCAGAAATCAACGTCATTTGCTGCAATCTCTTAAAAGGCCTGAAAAATTGTGGGTTATTAAATCTACCACTTGTACTTTACTGCATGCTATATTCACAGTATTCATTGTGAGCACGAAACCACCTTTTGATGCCTTTGGAAAATAAGAGAAACAAAATATAAAGGATTCAACCAAGGTAACATTTAAAAAACAAGTTTACTTTGTTGATTTAGAACGAAGAAAACCCACTGCACTACACCTACAGCTGTCTTCTCACTAAGAAATAAAATTATGTGGGTTGCACCAGATTGAGATGTAGCTAAATTCCAGAGAAAAACACTATTTGCAACCAATATATTTCAAAGTGTTCATTTCTCATATTCAACAAAAGGAATCACTTTGAGCACCTTGAGCTATATACGTGTGGATATAAAAACAAAACTTAAGAATCAAACAGTGCTGATATCCCTTCTCATTATTACCAGACCAGTCCAGTCCTTTCAATGTCTCTCAAAATTTGTTAAACAAATGGATTGTTAACCCAATGAACACCGAAAAAATCCTCTGGTGAAAAAGTCTTGAAATATATATATCCTTCTCAATTACCTAGTGCCGGGATCGCTCCCCGATTAGGATAATATTAAGTAGGAGAAATAATAACATTCAGGACAACTTTTGGTTTACTTTTTAATCTTGTAACCTTATTTAAAATGTATTTATAAAAACTTTTCCTTGCAGATCATATGATTGATATAAGGTGTCGGAACATACACGATTGTCCAAGCCATATGTATTTTGTATTTAATAATGTGCCCGTAATGTTATGTCCACAATTCTGATGTGTACGTACAAAATTTATTATACCATAGTTACTTAAGACTTGCAATATTACGCTTATATTTGTGATATATATGAGGAAACAATGTAAAGATGTGTCTCACTGCCCGAACCGGATGGAAAGAGTTAAGGTGAAGGAATATTTAAGGAGAAGTAAGGAGACCACAAGCTCACATGACCTTTGAAAAAAAGCCAGGAGGCTTGAAACGCGTTAGATGGGAGTGAGCAACCACGCGATACTATGCAGTCCCTACATTGCTTTGCAATGCTTGACACAATGTCTTGCAGCATATGCCAGGTGATCCAACAAGCTCTATGGGATAGGGAAGGGATGTACATTGTACAATACACTTACATACAATCCAGATTTCTGCATGGGTGGCTTGATCTAGTAGTGTTGGCTCTGGATCAACCCCAACAAGTGCATAACATGCCTGCAGAAGACAACTGGGAGTTGCCTATTGCTGCCAGCAGCTGTTCTACAAATATTAAATCCCTACTTTCCCCCACATAGTGACAGATAGCTAAGACGACAGTACTAAGCTGTCAGCTGATGGTTTGCTATTTGTTATCTGTGATAAACGCTAGACTGTATGCAGAAAGTAATTTACCTACCTACAGCTTAAAGCTGTCATCTGTGGGTACAGATTGGACAACTGGAATGGGTCCCCCTCTTCTTCAGACCCTGTAACAGCTATACCCCCTGTACCCACAGTAGTTATACCAAACAGCTATNGCTTTTCAGCAGTTTAAGGATTTTGTATGACTCATTCTTTTTAGATTCTGATATATAGACTTCCTTCTGTGAGCCTAGCACATGGTGAATATGTAGATGAATGGAGTCTGTGAGTCATAGTCTTTAAAGAGAATGTAACAATTATAGTATAATTGTATGCTACAAATATGTCACCGTATTGCTATGATTTAAAGATGTGACAGCACAACAAGTGGAAAGAAGCTTCAGTGCACAAAAATATTGTCACGATTTGCAGTTCAGGGATATAGATTTGCATCATAACTATTGTTTAAAGCAAATCAGAGTCACAGCGACATTGTGAAAATGATGACTACATTGTTTGTTCTTTACTGCACAGTGACATAGCAACATAATTGCATTAAGCTTGTATGCTGTCTTGGAAAATCATAAAAGAGTATATTAAGAGTATAACCATAGTGATTCTTACTATAAGAAGGGGAAGTACATTTTACAAATAATCTTCTAGACATATGTAAAGAGATCTGATGGAAGGCTGACACAGTTTGTGCTTCTCATAATATTGGACTAAATCCATGCAGGCGCTGAACTCCAAGCACAGTGGTAGTGGAAATCCAGACACATTCTGTAAATCCATATGGGAGATACAAAAGTGCCTTACATTTTCCACAAATAAGGATTCTGCGTAATAGAGTGGCCAGCAGAAATTGTGGGGTCTGAGACACAGACTTTGGAGCTTCACCCACTATGTCATGTCACCTGTACCATGCCACGTAGGTGAAGGTCAGCCGTGCTTCAATGAATTATTCACAGAGGGCGTAACCCAGACTGTGTAGTCAAAGCACTCTGTCTACTACATTTACATATCTGGATTCATGGGATCTAGACCTCCATATAGGTTTTGTGGTGGTGGAGCAAGAACGGGACATGAACGTACTAACATTACACATACGGGTTGGGGAGAATGGTATTAGTACAGGCTTTAAGCGCTTAAACGTCATCATGGTTTCCACATTGCCACCATTTTACGCAAAAGCAGTGCAGAAACATTAAGGTAGGTTTCTTTGCTAATTCTCTCAGAATGGGAACATGGTCTCCCTCATAGTGGATTCTGCATAATGCAATTTTCACATTATTACAGCCACTAGTCGTGGGTTTGAATAACAAGACGCAGGACTTGCGGTGATAATAATGCACATAACGCAGTTTGACCTCTTCAGAATCCTCATGGAGTCATCCGTACTTAAAGACTGAAGACAGTTCATACAGTATTCTTTTACCGACCTCCTGCATACTATCAGTATACACATGTCCCCTTCCCCTCCTGAGTATATTTGCAGAAGAACTTTTCTTAATAATGGTTGTATTATCGGCTCTATAGATAAGCATTGTAAAGTGTAAAGCAGTAGCGAACATAATGATAAGAAAATACACTCAAAGCAATTTCCACTCCAGGTATAATCATACATCTGTTTGAAATATAACAAAAAACATATCATTGCCAATAGTTATTGTACTATATGACTAGTCCCTGTATTTTGCTGTGGGTCAACAGTTCATCTATTGCTTGATGAGTAACAATAGAAATCCCATTACACAGTCAACATGAAACTCACTATTGAACTACTTTACCTGAGAAAGCAAATAAAATAACTACTTTAAATGTTCAATGATTTACATTCATCTTTATATTTGCATAGCATATTAAAGTACTAATTTTGTATTTGTTTATTATGATTAATAATAGATCTTCCAACATAAAATGATGTTTTTAATAAGATTACATTATTCTTGTACCCAGTCCCTTGTGGCGAGACAGTTACTTAATAACAGAGTAACACAATGGAGCCTTTTATTATTATAAGTATATAGAATTCATTTTTGCAATTGAAAAATCAAATGTATACTTTATCCAAACATGTTGCTCCTTTAGTTGAAACCATATGGGCAGAGGCGCCTCTGCCAGTTTGTTATGTACTTAAATGTTGTTTTTTTAATGTTTGCATTTGAAGCATTTGGAAACTCATTTACATGCTTTTCTAATCAGTATCATTAATTCCAGTGCATAGTAGCAGTATTCTGCTGCTATTCTGGAATAAAACATATATACACTGTAGGTAATAAATGGAAAATAAAATACTCCTACAATATCATATCTCTGTTATTCAAAAAAAAAAAAAACTAGAGAATAAGGTGCATTTGTAATATAGAGGTGAAAATGCTAATAATATGAATATGCATGGAATATGCTCCAACAAAATTATACTGCCCTATAGTCCATAGTATGTAGTTGATTTCAGGAAATAAACTGCAGCAAGTCCCACAGTTCTGGGGAAAGTTTTTTTTTTTTTCTCAATGCTGAGTTAGCAGCATATAGTAAACAAAAGAGAGAAATACAAATCCACATTAACATGGAAAGGTAAGTCTTTTCCAATCTACTCACATGTGCTGTGCCTTGACTAGTAAGGTAATACCTGCAGATTTCCTCCAACTTTAAACCAAACACTCTTCCTTAGTTACAAGATTACCTCAAACGTGGTAAACCAGAAAAAATAAATTCAATACAGGGTAGAACATTTATATACAATGGGGCTGACCCAGAGTAGTGCATCCGCCTAGGTGCGTGTTTCAGGAGAACAGAGGCTTTACATAATAAAATGAGGTATAGCGCATAATTCGGGTTTATACAAATTGTTTACTTCCCTATTATGAGCTACACTTCAGAGGTTATGACATAATATTATCAGAATCTACTGAAATGTGATTGTCCTTTTTATATCATAAATACCCACACTTACACTTACCCGCTACTAGCAACTGCAGGACTAAAAAATCCACAAACTGAGACAATGTATAGCAGATTTTGGTTACATGCTCTAATTTACTACACTAAATAAAAAGTTTAAAAGATAGTCTGGACAGACTGGATGGTCAGTGGGGCCGATTCAATCCTCTAGGCGCGATCTTTTTCTGCCTTACGCTATTTGCGTAAGGCAGGAAATCTCGCGTTTTTTCAAAAAGATGTGAGATTTCAGTCCCGTAATAGACGGGAAAAAGCGCACTTCGCGTTTTTTCCCGTCTTCGCGCGGGATTGAATCGGCCCCAATGTGACTCTTATTTGCCGTCACTTTCTATGTTTCTAGGTTTCTAGATTAGTAAATGTAAATACTATTAGACATAGACAATTTGAATTTCGCAGGTTTCACAAAACTTTCATAAGGATGGTTCACTTCTCCTTGGTCTTTCATCTCCTACTTATTGCACAAATACCAAAAGCCAATGATGCCCCATCCATCTCATTAATACTTGTACAGGTCATTCTCATGGGAATTTTCAAGGTCTGCTCTTTGCTTTATTATAGCTTACAGGTGCAGTACACCAGAAGGAGATGATTTGTGTATGTTGATTATCTTTGTAGCATAAAGCCATAAACCCAGCAGGGATTATATATAGTATTGATACATCCATATATCTGAGCAATCTTGCTTTATTGCTCCATACAGTTAAAGGCAGGTTCAGTGTAACTGATATTGTGATTTCATAATTATAGTCCTCCTCCAATAATCTGGAATATGGGTTGAGGCTCAAGAAATAGACAAATAATTTAAATAGGATTTGTAAATAAGATGCGATGCTGGACAAGGAAAGGGAGAAATGATAAAAGTTTTTATAGGGTAAGAAAAAGTTTCTGTATTCGACAATAGAGATACTTATCTTTTTTTGGTTTTTTTTTTCTTCTGTACTACTGGAAAAACAGAAACACTCATATATGATATGTAAAGTTATTGAAATCCCAGCATTGGCAATTTTCCTGAAGGGGAACAGAGCTGCAGTGAAAAAGCAGTCATAAGTTGATTAAAATGACTTTAGATATGAAGTAACAGCAAGGGATTTCAAGACTTATCTTCATATGGCGGCAAAGAATAATTTCACTATGTGCAGTGATCAAAAGATTGATTGATATATAAAATAGTTTCTATGAAGGGATTACTTATATTAGCAAATATATGATTCTATTTACATAGTATATTATTGCAAAAGCCCTGAATAAAATTATCTTTCTTTAATAGAACTTAGTTAAAGCCCAGCAGCTTCAGCATTAATTTGTCTTAAAGAACGAAAGAAGGAATTTGAGTCAGAATATTAACAGAGTGATATGCCTTTATATTTATTTATTTCAGATTTTTGGTTAAATACAGTGTATAAGGTATAGTAAAATGTTATTCAAATAAAAACACATTATTACATTATACCAATTTATCAAAATTTCTGGTACACGTATATAAGCAGAACTATAAAGATAGTATTTCATTATTTATGCCAGCGCCTGCCTAATTGGGCTTTTAACTTACATTCCTTACTAGAGTGGCAGTGTGGTAAGTAGCTCCCCATGGCAACATGGGGAGAACATATGAACTCCACAAAAGCAGGGTTGTGGTTGGAACTGAAACAAGGGAGACATCCAGACATGATATTTTACTTCCGGATATATAAAGGTTACATTTTATATTATTTTAAAACTACCGTATATACTAGAGTATAAGCTGACCCGAATATAAGCCGAGGCACCTAATTGAGGCACCTAATTTCACCCAAAAAAAATCCTTCAGGACAATGGGGCCGATTCAATTAGGTATCATGCCTAATATTCTCCCTTACGCTATGTTTTTGCTCGCGGCTCATTGAGCACTTTTTCCCGCCATTGCGTGGGATTGAATCAGCCCCAATGACAGGAGTATAAGCTGAGGGGTGCACTTTCACCACAAAAAAAAATGTGCTGAAAAACTAGGCTTATACTTGAGTAAATACAGTAAACAATCTTCCAGCTGGTTTGTAAGGGGATCAGGTGACCTGTGTTCCATTGAAACCTACCGTTACATGCTTGCCATTTGTTTGGAAAGAAGTGAGGGCACATATATGTAACACATTTATCTTTATAATCCTCTGCTATCTGGGAAGGTTAGGCCTGTAACCAACATATAGGTAGAAGCACAATAATCAAAGTCTTGAAAAATAAGAAGATGCAGGAAATTGAATTTCCCAATGTGTACATGTAACATATATGTATGTATGTATGTATGTATGTATATGTTACAGTTAATGTGCAGAAACCAGTTAATGTGCACATTACCTAGTTAATGTGCACATTAA
>JABWIB010003175.1:34937-49149 GCA_016617825.1 Platyplectrum ornatum | reverse complement strand
TGAGAGTTACACCTGGGTAATACCATGATGAGTGTCGGGGGTGAGAGTTACACCTGGGTAATACCATGATGAGTGTCAGGTGGTAAAAATTATACCTGGGTAATACCATGATGAGTGTCAGGGGGTGAGAGTTACACCTGGGTAATACCATGATGAGTGTCAGGAAGGTTGAGAGTTACACCTGGGTAATACCATGATGAGTGTCGGGGTGAGAGTAATGTTAGTGTTTGCATGCAGGGAGAATACTTTGCATCTGCTTATTGCACACAGATACTGAGCAGTGTTAATGTTACACTGTTAATATCACCTCTCATCTTGCATTTCATTATGGTATTGCCTAGTTGTACCTGTCACCCCCTGACATTTAACCTGCTCTCCTCTTATCTCACAATCTGAATGGCATTCAGTATGTGCAGTGAGCTGTTTGCAGCTGGATGTTCTGGATATATCCTCTTCCTTTCCCTGCAGGTCCTGTGTCCACAGCCTTCACTCCAGAGATACTTGGCTGAAGGAAGCGCGGGTGGTGAGACTCGGCGAGATGCCGTATAAGGTGATGAGACTCCTCTGTGTAATAGCATATAATGGGGTTCCTCTGCCTGTACACAGTGCTATTTGTTGCATGGCAGACACAGCAAATGCTTTTAATGTCCCTGTTGATTTATTGAATGTGCAGATGGTGAAGGGACAGTCTAATCGCGCCAGAAAAGCCCGTCTGGCCGACCCTGACAAAGACTGCAATGACCTTGCCCTGTTTGGCGAGTGGCAGACGGAGGAGTACCAGCCACCGGTAGCCGTGGATGGGAAGGTGAGATCGGGTGTATTTTATGTCTGAATAAAGAGGATTCAATGGATTGGGAGCTGCCATCTCAGTCTACATCAGTGTAACCCAGGGGACAATCTGAATCCTTGAGTCACTCTTCTGAATGACACCCACAGCATATGCAAAATAATAAACAAAGATGCCCATGCCTCTGTACCTGTATACAGCCTATTTGGTTAGTGGTTACCAGTACTTATGCTGAAGCATGTATACGAGCTTGACTATGTACTGGGAATGTACATAGTGGGTGTTACACAGCGTTCTTTATTATTGAAGCCTTTGTTTAGAATAATAGGCAGTGCTTATATCCCTTCTAGTTGTACCCATGTGGGATACAGTCCTTCCTTGTGTTCGTTACAGTTCATAAGCATAACCCTAAACCCTATGACCTGTACTATGTTTCCATGCACAACAGTCCATATTTACATTTGGGTTTATTTCTGTATTTAACGGATCTTTATTGCAGTTTCCTCATCTGTTCGTTATATCCCCAGGTTCCACGCAATGAGTTCGGAAACGTGTACCTCTTCAAGCCCAACATGTTGCCGATCGGTTGTGTCCACTTGCAAGTCCAGAACTTGCACAGAGTGGCCAAGAAACTGGACATAGACTGCGTCAACGCCATCACTGGCTTTGACTTCCACGGCGGCTTCTCGCATGCAGTGTAAGACTTTCAGATATAACGTTTTGGGCTGACTCTCCCTCCCCCGGCCCTGTGAGATATAGAGACTTTTACTTCTAGCTCTTATAGGACAATGGTCAAAATATAATGGAATCTGGATAGTAAAACGCGTTGGTACATCTATTCTAAGTATTATAATGTAGCACAAATTCATTTAATGCAGTGACTCCATTTATCTGGCCTTCATCTTATGGGAATCTTGTTTTCCTCCCCCAGGACGGACGGTTATATAGTCTGCGAGGAGCACAAGGACGTTTTGCTGGCCGCCTGGGAAAACGAACAGGTTGAGATAGAGCGAAAGCAGAAGGAGGTAAGTGCCTTGGCGCTGTTCACCTAAAGCCGCTACACCTGTAGAAATAAACTAGTGCATTCCAGCAATTGTTTTATCCCCCTACATCTCTCCAATACCAATAATAAAATCTCTCTCTGGGTAGAAACGCGAGAAGCGGGCGCTGGGGAACTGGAAGCTGCTGATAAAGGGTCTTCTAATCAGAGAGCGGTTAAAAGCGCGCTACGGAAATGAGGTGAGCGGTCCGCAGCCGGTGAAAGCCGTGTCCAGCATTTGGTAAAACCTTTTTTTTTTTTTCATTTATTTCCTTTCTTCACATTGGATTAGTGGTCTGTAAAATACAGAACAATGGAAGAGACATAATGCAGGTGTATGGCAGCATAACTGGAGAGTACACTTACCTCTCTGTATGTGCGGAGCTTAAACAATACATCCAGCAACATGATGATTGAAAATTTTAAGATTATGAGTGAAACCACAGCAGGAGTCACGTTCTTTGTATCCTGTGTCTGCATGACCTCACGCGTTTCGCTTCCTTCTTTAATCTTCATGTCTTGCTCTATTTTTGGTGCAGACAGCAGAGGCGGTGAACCCTGCAGCGGGCGAAGGGTTTTCATCCGATGAGGACAAGCCAGCGATAGAAACCCCAGCGCAGGACACCGCAGTGTCCTGGCCACAAAACCGCCAGGCGGAGGAACAGCAAGAAAAGAAAGCCAAGAGGAAAAGCAAAAGGGAGAAAATAGGTGAAGAGAAGCATCTGTTTCCTTTTGAAAAACTTTAACAACTATAAAAAAACTAAAGTTTTGTCCATAGGAACCAATCAGAATTGAGCTGCCATACCTAGTACATAGAATCTGATTGGCTGTTATGAACAATGCTTTGTATGCCTTTCACTTATGTAGTTCTATTAAGCTAAAAAACATCTAAAAAAAAAAAACTAGAGATTTTTTTTGTTACCATTCAATAAAACTTTATAGACAAAGACAAACGTGGAGGAAATATCATTTTATTACACAACCAAATCATCAAGCGTCGAGTGCTAGCAGCGTTTTCGTACCTCCACCAGTGCAGCCGTTCAGGGTTAAATAAAGTGTGAATAATGTGTAACAGTGCAGGCTGCATCGATGCTCGATGTGTCCGGCCATTGTGATAGCCCCCTGGTGCTCAGTGTTATTCTGCTGTAATGGGAATTATCATTCAATAAAGCTTATTGTGTATTACATGACAGGAGACGGTTAACGGGTACTTGTTTACTTCATGGGAAATGATCCTGTACAGTGCGTTATGGTTCTTGGGAGAACACGTTGTGGAGTGACTGAACACCCACTTACAGTATTCTCCCTGCATGCACACACTGACATTCATTTTACCCCCCCTGCAATTCAACTTGGTTTTACCCACTCGTGAGTAAGTCATTCGTGCCTATAGATGCTTTACATGATCCAATCAAGCAATGTTACATGCATTGCAGCATAAACACTTCTATCACAATATTGTTTCAAACACTCACATCCTGCCCTCTGACAATCAGGTGACTATCGTGGTGCGGCCCCAGTTTAAAGGACTTTATCATCCCCACAGCACATAATCTCTCTGGCAAGTTCTGGATTTGATTTTCTAGAATAATGACTGACAAATCAAATATGGACATTATAGACTAACACTAAACAACATAGATTAACAGATCCCATAACCATAGATATGAGAGCAGGCAAAGTGTAACAGACACAGGACGGAGCTAAAGATATTTGACATGTAATGTCATTGTCATTCCTGTAACATAAGACCTAGGCTGCCATGGAACCTCTTCAGCGCCAATAAGCTCCTATTATTTTACATTTGTCAAGTTGTGTTGTTGCCCGGAGGTCCTTTACTGGTAAATAACACAGGTTAACATCACGCTGACCCCCCCTGCTGTATAAAAAGTATAAAAATAAATTGCATTGTTACAAAGAAATCATTAACGCATCAAGTATGCCCCATTCATCATCCGGATACAGCATCCGCGTTCCCCGCAGATAGCTCGATCAGCTTCAAGTCCCAAGCGTGAGTGCAGGCTGGCCCCCATCCCCCCAATAGAGTTGTCCCCTACTGGTACTTCTTAGAGGGCACACGGGAGCGGGCAAGGAAGATGATGCCTACAGCGCCAACAGTAAGTACCATTGACAACACCGGGCGATAGACTAACCAGCCCGCGGCGATGGTCAGTAGGGAGAGAGAAACGGACACGCACAGGGCGAACAGCTTGAGGCCAAGGTTGACAAGATCCCGGACAACAGGAAACCAGTCAACTGTGGAGAAGAAAGAAAGACACTAATGTGTTACCTATGAGACCGCAAGCCAATGCGTCGACTACCGAGCTTGCCACATTATGTACAGGTTATATTACATTACTGCACTGCCTGTAATTGTCCAGTAGAGGGCAGTGACTGCTGTGTAATTGCTCCTGCTTATCCACAGCTCCCCCTGCTGGATATCTGTTCACATCTTACCCAGGGTGTAGAATATTTTGGTCATGAGGCTGATGCCGATGAACATCATTAGCCAGCCAGCAGCTCGCAGGGCCCAGGTCTTCATCATATTGCTCTGATGCTCCGCCAGAAACATTTCCTGGAAGAGACGCGTTCAAATAAAGACAGTCCAATCGAATATGGAGGTGTGACAGGAGACTCACAGGGTATGCACCAATCAGAGATAGCATGACTGACCTCTGCAGAGTGACTCCCCATGTACAGCAGCTCCAGCTGGTCCCCGGACTTGGTTTTGTAAGAGGTCAGTTCGGCCCCTCTCTGTCGAGCGATGATGCTCACCTGGAATGGAGACCCATAACTCAGCGGATGGAGGAGCCTTAAACCCTCTGTCTCTCAGAGCCCACATAGCAACGCGTTTCACAATGGCACATTACTTCTATACGCTTTTCATTAGCATAAGAGTTTTGTATCGTTACCGTGTCCACCGATCCAGTCGTCGAGCCGCCGGCAGAAACCCCCGCGTACCAGAAGGAAATGCGCAGATCGCCCACCTGCAACGGAAAGGGATCTGCAGTGTGATTGGTCGCATTGCGAATAGATGAACACTATAATGCCGATGCAGGCTGATGAGAGCGATACCTCGGGATTCCTGGGGTCAGCGCTCTGATAGAAGTAGTTTCCGTCCGCAGTGACATCGGCGTGGGGGCGGCTCGTTTGTGACAGGCTCAGCTGCTGGAAATTGTCGATTTTCTCAATCAGATCTGAGAGAGGAGAAAGCGAGACTATGAAACATGACGATAATACATACAATATAAGGGAATAATAGAGGCCTAGGGCGTCATGTATTGCTGCACCTCAATTCTCAGTACTAGATGGACTATCACAGGCCACAGAATGGCACAACGCCATGGAAGGAAGGAAGGAGGGCATCCTGGGAGGTGGAGGGATGTGTCATAGGTCAAAGGTTGCCATGTCACGGGTAGGCAGCAGCACTAGAGGCTATGGAAGAACAGGCCACAGAACGGCAGGGGGTGGTGTGAAAGGTCAGACAATGGCTGGCATAGAGACAATAGAAGAGATGGGTCACAGGCAATGGCGTCACAGGAAAAGCAGCGTCACAGGTCCTGGAGGTCAGGACTTGCATTGGATCACAGTCGCCATATGCAGCAGTGGTAGTGATTTCAAGCTGTTATAGGTGTTTCTTACCTTTGGATAAATAGTAACTTCCAACCTGGACGTCTAAGGCGACAGCAGTGAACGATTCTACGGCCATAGCGCTACAAGAGATAGAGAACATACAAACTACTGTACTATGTGATGGAACCCCCAGACAGAAGCAAGCTGTATGACAGCAGACACACGCAGCATATGGGCGCTATATAAAAATATTAAAAACAATAATGAACAGGGGGAAAATCCCACTGGCGTTTTATCAATAAATATTAAAGCTGCCCCCCCCTCCCTTTCTTCATGAATGGGACTCAATCACAGGACAGTATAAGCACACCAGTGACCTCTAGTGTTTGCACTCTGCTAACGTAGACAGCTTTGTGTTCCTCATGTGTTCCAATATTCCTCATGTACAGGAAAAAAGAAACAAGTGAAATTGTATGTTATGGAGTAGAAGAAGCCCATACAACGTAATGATAGTTACCTGGGGTTACGATGTGCGATTTCTCTGTCGAAGTGTCTGCTGCTTATAACCTCTGCTTTCCACTCAGTGTCTAAGAGAACAAATATTTATTAAACACTGCGTACGAGTAAGAAGTAAATGAATGGGCCACGAAAAGATGAGGATGAGCCATAAAGTGTACTCACTGTATGTATATCTCGTTTCTGTTTTCTTTTCACCATTTTCTTCATATTCCCTGCCAAAAAAATACTGTTAACCCCTGAATAACATTAGGATTACATTTACTGCAACACAAGTGTCCCCCGGGTGCTCTGGTTTCCTCCTACATCCCAAAACCATGCCGGTAGGTTAATTGCCAGCTGACTAAACTTTGTATAGTGTATGTGTAATTGCACCTACATGTATGTATCTCCCCACTAATTCTGTCTGATAAAAAATTGTAAAGTGCTGCGCAATATGATGGCGCTATACAAAAACCTGGTAATAAATAAGTTATCTCACCTAGAGGAGGAGCCTTGAACAGGTGAGCTTATCCCAATAAAGCTATACGACCTATACCCAGTGTGTGTGTGTTTGTGTGTTCTGACAGTGTTATTATATGTTGTTTGGTATGGAGCATCTGACCTCTTTGTTCTTAATATATAATAATAATAATAAGGCTGTAACTTGGAGTTTTCTTAGTTCACATGTAGAAGGCTCTTACTTTGATTCCTCGTACTCCACCCACTGGTACATCTCCACCTGCCGCTTCAGCTTAACACAATGCATGGAGACACCATAATTTGGGTCATAAAGTGGCTGCGTGAAAAATAGATATATAAATACAAACAGTAAATAAATACACACACACACACACTGAATTTCAAACCAATCAAAAGGAAGTAAATGTCTATCCATACCTATTACATGTTAATGTTTCCCCAATACTTATAAAACGCCTCTTTGGGGATGTAATCAACATACATTAATTGATTAGTATTCATCAAGGATCTTGAATACTCATGACCTCTTTCTACCATTTACAAGATGGTCGATTAGAATGAACACTGACCTTAGATGTTTGCAGAAATCCAGATACATGGACCAGTCCAGCTTCATTCTGAGGGTCTACTCTGTGGATATTACCTATGGGAACCACAACGGCGAGACCTTCATCCAACGACGTTGCTACCCGCACTGCCCGTCCCTGAAAAAGTAACACAGAGAGAGGTGTTCAGGACGTATTGTGTTACATATGTCTATAATATCAAGACAAAAGTATCTCATCCAGAGAAAGAATGCGAGTTATTACTATTAATAGTTAATAATATCCAATCATCTGACCCACCACCACCACATGGGGGCGCACACACCAGTTACGTTTATCAATGTTATCATATCATCAGCCCTTGCATTGATTCCATTATCTACATCATGGATTCAGTGTATATAAGATGTATATTCTCACCTCATTAGTGAACAGTAGATAGAAGGAGAGAGAGAACGCGATCAGCCCTATCAGCATCCCACCGGCTGTGTCGCTCAGGCGCTCCAGGAATCCTGGCTTTGGTTCACTCTTAATTGTGGTGTGTCCTCTCGAACTGGTGCCATCTGGATACTGAATAGAAGTAACATCGTAAGATATATAGGAGATAAACAGAGAAATATAGAGTTTTATGGCAGAAATGAACCATTGTCATTATCATTTGCCTTTTGCTTTGACCCATGATTAATCTAAACTATTATAGTATATTATCCTCTACTACCGCTAATGGGAGGCTAATCCACGTATCCACTGCCCTAGCAGAGAAGTCATGTTTCCTCCCATTACCTTCAGTGTCTAATACTCTTCTTCCTCCTGTATCTGGTTATTACGTTTTATCTTCTACCATATGGTTACTTCCCAGTCTCTCTCCTGTTCCTGGTTGTATCACTTCTATCATATCTCCCTCCCGTATCTCCTTGATAGATATGAAAGCTGATATTATATTCCCAGTCTCTCCTCTGCTCCAAGCTATACGTGTGTAGTTACTCTGGTGTGTGTGTGTGTGTATGGTGTGTGACATACAATGATGTCTAGGCATGCATTATGACCTAGACAATGCCATTATTACTTTTCACTAAACTACTTACACTTTGCTCTACTCTAATTTAACTATAATTACAATAGAACGGGATTAATTCATATATTTATTAAACTCCTGATAAACTATCTGTGCTGTGGAACAACAACAATATAAGATAATAAAACCAATCTGTATCCAGTTATAGGGATGCCTTGGCTGCCTGCTGGGACTTGTAGTGCACTAGCAGCTGTCAGGAGAGCAGTGTGCCCAGTGTCAGTAAAGCATGCAGCAGGGTAATGGGGGTGACTTACAGTCTTGGCCATGGCGGGTCCCCTCTGTTGATACAATGTAACAGTCTCTCAGTTGTCACAAGTCTCAGTTACAGAACTTCTCACTAAACGTTCCAAAAAAAAAGTCTCCTCCCTGGGAGTCCGGCGCTCTGCGCATGCCCGGCAGCTCGCGCCACGTCTGGCATCAGGGGAGTTGTAGTTCTCTAGGGAGGGGGGAGGTGTCTGGGTGGCCCCGGCATTTAGGGTTACTGTGCACCCCTGGGTGTTAGGAGGGGGAATTACTGCTATGACTGGTGTATAGCAATAACAATAAGAGCGCGCTCTCCGGAGCAGGCAGTGCTAGGGCAGCTTCGGTTGGGGTCCTTTTCTTTGAGGTCGCTTTGAGTGATGTCGTCAGCGTGCGCGGTAGTGTGTGCTGGTCGCACAGTGAATGAGCTTCAGCCATGTCCTACTGCCGGCAGGAGGGTGAGGAAGGGCACTGGGTGGGGGTCATGCCAGGGGGATGGGTTCAGGGGGGAGGGGGCGAAGGGGTAAACTGCCCTGGGGGGCAGTTATGGTGGAGAGGGCTCCTGGCTCATCATGGGGGCACCGACATAGGATGAGGAAAGAGCCCTGGGGGGCAGTCATGTTGGAGAGGGCTCCTGGGTCATAGGTCACTGGCAGGGAGTGATCAGAGAGCACCTGAGCCTGGAGCACTGGCAGGGAGTTATCAGGGGTCATAGGTCACTGTCATAGGATGAGAGGGCATCTGAGGGCACTATCACAGGGCAAATGGAACAACCCTGAGTCATTGAGTAGAGGATGCCTGAGAAATGCGGAGACTGATATTTTGGGAGCAGTAGGCACCTGTGTCATGTGGGCGCTGATATTTAAGCAGATGAGGTTATGGGGGCATGGACATTTAGGGAGGAGGTGAAAGGGTGAAGATAGAGAGGTCATGGATGTGGGGTGGGAAAATTGGGAGATGTATTTTGAGTGGCCCATGAATATTGGGTGGGTGACGCTGAGAATGATTGAGGAGGAGTTACATGAATATTGGGGGATGGGGGGCGTCACAGGGGAATGTGAGACCTGAATATTGGGGGGAGGGGGGGTTACAGGTGGCAGGTAGCTGATAAGGCCTGGATAAAAGAGGGTCCTTGACTACCGAGAGGTGGGTGTGAAGCGGCCACATGAGAGGGAAGGGGTCTGAATATCGGCACCAATGGAGGGGTAGAATAAGTGCCCCTGAGGGAGGTGTATGGGGTAAAGGAGCCGGTACCTCAGTGTTTACTCAGCTGTTCAGGGCCATCAGAAGAGGAGCCATAAAGACATGTATTTAGGTCCTATAGGACAATACCATCCGCTACCAATATGTCTCCTATTATATGCAACGAGCTAGACGGCTAATCGAGATATTTCACTGACAAACAGTAAAAAATAAATAATTCATTATATCATTACACAATATCCCAGGAAAAGACAAAATCATCTTTGTAACCAAAGAGGACCATGCGACGCCCAGCAGTGCAGAACTAATAGCCGACGATCCCAACGACCCCTATGAAGATCAAGGTCAGTGCACTCATCAAATGAATGACTTCTATGAATATTTTGTTATTGCTGTGGAACTGACTGTGTATATATAAATGTGTGTATGATTAACGGTACTTCCTCATTTTCACTGCCCCCTTTTCCTTATGGCCGGGTACATTCAATGTGACTTTGAACCGGTGCCTCTACGACGCGCACGGTGCAAAAATGAAGAGACAAGCATGTGACTATGCAGGAGACCCTTGGCTATCCACCCATGGTAGCCACGAGGAGATCCGAGCTCGGGAACCGGAGCGGTTACGGTTCAATGCTGCCCCCCACCTCCCATCCTGGAGCAATGGGGCATTTTGTGCAAACTTCGAGGGGGCACCGCTCAGGCCCTCTGTGTCCAATATGGAAACAATAGCCATGTACGTGTGCAGGAGACCCTTAGCTATCCAAAGCAACCACCCCCTGAAAATAAGGAAGTACCGAATTAACATCATCTTGGTTGCTGTAAACAAACCTTATAGCATGTTCCTCCTCTGCCCTCCAGAGGGCAGCATTAGGGCACTTTGACACAGCGCAGTGAGTAGAGATGTCACTATGGACCACATTGTTTAGACTCCACTAATTTGGCTCCAGTGACCGGTAAAAGATAAATAAATGACCCGACAGATAGTTATTTCTGTCAATAGATGCAGTACTAATAAAAGAAAGCTTTTAATTGCTGCAAAGAGTTAAATTTGAAGTGGATACTGATCCAAAAACCAGATTATCCCAGCATGCGGAGTCAGCGGTTGTCTCTAAGCTGTCCTGGTATGGGAGGCACGTAGCATTGGATTATCTGTATGCGTTCATCAAAGGGGGAGGAGCTTCCAATGCTTGATGTCCCTCCCTTCCATAGAATTTGTCGACGAATAAGAACCTCCTGGCCCATCTGTGTGCCCGTATCTTATGTGTTTTAGCTCATGGTTCTCTCGGACCCTATCTGACCCTTCGTTTCAACATTTATCATATTTTTATTGCCATCATCTGTATTATCCTCTACCACCTCTGATGGGCGGCTCTTCTGTTGTGCTCCTACCCTTTTAGTGAAGTCAAGTTTTCTCTGCTACCCTCCAGTTCCATAGCGAGTGTAGGCTGGTAATATTTATTCTAGATACTTCTATGCTTGTCATCCTAAGCTAGATATTAGATTTAGAGGTTACTGCTTTCTAGACTGGACCCCTTCAGTGTAGGGAACATTATAGTTAATGTGTGTATACATATACACAGTCTCATGTTGAGGATAAGTGTCTAATGACATCATGACGTCACTAGCTCCCTGAGAACTGGTGGTGGGAATATTGGTATAGTCCAGGGGTAGGCACAGTGCGACTACACGTCCCAGCATTCCCAGTCAGTTATCAACTATGTGCAGTAGTTTGACAACACCAGGAGAGCCGCAGGTTGCCTACCCCTGCACTAGAGGATTACGCTTTACCCCAATATACCACCCCCCTCTATGTAGAACTAGAAGTCCCAGCATGCTTTAACTGCACAGACATAGTGGATACCTGGCAAAGCATGCTGGGACTTGTAGTTTGACAACTCCTGCAGAGCCTCACTCTGCATACCCCCTGGTATAGTTCACAGNATGGCTGCCTCAGTAAAATGCTTGTAACTCTATTATAATACGTTTCCCATCATTGTAAGTCTGTTTTGGGTTTGGTTTTGTTATTGTCCCGGTCGGTGTCTCCTATTGGCCAAGAAACGTCCAAGGGGTTACAGCTTGTTTTTGAAGGGTTAATGGCATCTTTTATTGGCTGACTGCTTCTGAAAAGCCTGGTGTCACAGTCGGGCTGCAGCTGGCAGCGAGACATGAATAGTGGAATTCATCCCGCCTGTCACTCGCATGAAGGTCGGGGGGGGTAAGTGAGGGGGGAGACGCCGCCTATGACCTCAAAAAGAAAAAAAAAAAAGTAGTTTGAAAACATTGCTTGGCATTACATAGATACGTAGAGTGTGGTGTGTAGGGCACTGGGCATTATTATGTCACCAGCAACCTTTGCAGTGGGTCAGTGGGAATTACTGTCAGCCATCACATGGACCTCACCCCCCTCCCCAGGCTGGAGGGTGGATAATGTGTTGGCGGGACAATGCAAGCTGTCAATCATTAGGTTGATGGGTGAACTGTCACTGTATCTATTGATGGCGTACAGTGCTGTGATACTGGCTGGGGGTGCCAAGCCCCCATGGATAATTGGGGTCCCCTAACATTGACAGCCGAGGCTTATGCTGGCCATACACCTATGTGATAGGTGTGAGACGCTCCTATACGTTGCATGTGCTAAATGCACTGTATAGGTAATCGGCATGAATCTTACCTGCAGCTGACACGCTACTCTTTGTAATATAAGGTGTTCTACCTCTATACACTAGAAGAGCTTTCCTTTATGCAGCTGTTTCCATTGTGGTGTTGCCTTAAGATATACATTGGATTTAACGCAGGAATGCTCTGTGTATTCAAGCCAAGCGTAACATAGTGTAGATATAGATATATATATATACATATATTATGAATGGCAGTAAGAAAGTGATTGGGATTTGGCTGTAAAGCCGGGTCCGATGCACAGTGTTGACCAGGGAGACCCCGGCGATTTGCAGGGGATGCTGTCTGAACGGGATATAAGACGCATTAATTCAGTTCAGCGATTGGCATCTCCGTAATGGTGTTATATGTAGATTAGTGTGATTGTAACAGCAATATCTATACATTATCCATAGATCTTAATCTGATTATAAACAGTAGCCATGGACCATATACATATATACACACACCCCTTTGTGCATTGATAATGTTATAATTGTTCTTTTACTTTTGTCTGGGAAATGTTATATTGACTGAAAGTTTTCCCCAATCTAACCCATGTCTATGTGTGTGGTCCCCCAGGGCTTATCCTTCCCAATGGAGACATCAACTGGAACTGCCCCTGTCTGGGGGGGATGGCCAGCGGGCCGTGCGGGGAGCAGTTTAAATCGGCCTTCTCCTGCTTCCATTACAGCGAGGAGGAAATCAAAGGCTCGGACTGTTTGGATCAGTTCCGGGCGATGCAGGAGTGCATGCAGAAGTTCCCTGACCTCTACCCCCAGGAGGACGACGAGGAGGTAAAGCGAGAGAAGGAAGAAACCGCGCAGGATACCGTGCAGGAGGCAGCCACGGCAGAGGTGGAAGCCAGCTAATGCTGGGGAGGAGGCCTCCGCCTCCCACATCACCTGACCCCTGCCACCATTGTTCTGTGGACTGCCGTAATAGCAGATATGTGCTGAGCCTCTTCTGGCAGCATGTATACATAGATATATTCCGATTATTCATCCACAATTTCACCCGAAACAGCCGTGAACTTTACTCAGAGATGATTTCTATTCACTTTACATTCATGTATCTGATTAAAATAGGTGACGGTTCAGGGGCCTCGCATCCCGTGCATACCACTACTCCCTCTTAATGCAAGTTACAGGTTAGCAATATCACGGATGATCTCTCTCCAGGCTAGAAGAACTCCTCTCACTCTGCTCTCTCTATCCGTCTGTATTAGCGTGTTCACGGTGTATGGGCCGGAAACATTGCTAGGCGCTAGTAGTTTCTGGGGTATCTTGCACCTTATCCGTCTTGGTCTGTGCCTCAATACTAAATACTGCACTGCTGCCTCTACCCCCCCTGAACCATGCACTGAACCTGTCAGCCTGCAATCAATGCTGTGGACCCAGTGTGTTACTTGAAGATATTAAATACCTTTTTACCTTGTTCCAAGTTCCCGGTATCTTTTGTGACGCTGCTGTTTACGCGCGGGATTCGCACAGGGCAGGGTCAGATGACGGCTCTGCGTCTTTAAAGCCGTAAAGACACCGGAAGTCGGTGTAATTTGTGTTATTGCAATGTAGAAGAGAGTCGCAAAAATGTTAAATAACTTTTAATTTAGATTAAAGTACAAAAAAAAAAGGATTTTCTAGAACATTCCAATGATAACGACGACGCTGTTTGGGCTAAGAAGCGGTTCAGGAGCAATATATGTACAGATAAAGGAATATCCAGGAGCATCTGATTCAGGGATGGGGGGGGGAGGTCTAAAGAATCTATTTTAGACAAATAAAAAGGATGGGGGTATATAAACTCATTATCTCCCCAGACAACACATTATAGACATTATGTCTTCTTCCCCAGTTGCAAAACGATCAGTCCATTAAAGTGCACAGGTAAATACCGCACAGGGGAGATGGCCATAGATAATTGTTGCTCATAGGAATGCAGCCTAATGGGGACCAGTGATGTCTCTCCTTGTCATGGCATAGGCTGCATTCTCAGTGATGTCACTGGTCTCTAGTGACGGGATAGGCTGCATTCTCAGTGATGTCACTGGTCTCTAGTGACCGGATAGGCTGCACTCTCAGTGATGTCACTGGTCTCTAGTGACGGGATAGGCTGCA
>JABWIB010003174.1:22238-38325 GCA_016617825.1 Platyplectrum ornatum | reverse complement strand
TATGGTGATTTCATTATGAGAATTTGTCATGACGAATTTACTGAAATTCGTCAGTGTATCCGTCAGTTTAGTGCAATATCACTTGACGAATAACCGTTTTTCGTCAATGGGATATCGTCAGCATTCGTCAGCCATTACAATTCGTCATTACAATTCGTCACTTACTGAATACTATACATCACCAGTCATTGACGAATTTTCATCACTGACGAACGCTGACGAAACAAATTCTCAACGAAAATTCGTCAGTTACTGAATTCCCCCCAAGGTGTATTACGAAATATGCAAATTAAATAAGCCATTATGCATAGAATAAAAGTATTAATAATACAGGTTTAGAGATGTGATTTCACCCTCCAATATTCTTTGTTTTATATGTCTTGTGTATTTTATAATTCAAGTTTTCAATATTCTAGCAGTGGACACAGGTATATTATCCTCTGTTGCAAATGCAAGACCCTTCATACCATCATAGAAGATTCACTATTTATATTCTTGTACTAAGGTTATGATTTGTTGTGGAATATTGATGAATTATTTGTGTTTTCATTGTTTATATCTGGAATAGCTCATTGTCTTCCGTTAGAAGTGATCACTACCACTTTCATTTTCTGCCAGTATCTTGTATTGTGGGAAAAATGCTATTTTGTCTGTAATGATGTGTTTCTGCTCGATGGTTTTCTGTTTGCTTCTTTGTGTTTTTGTTAAACAGAGGCATTTCTATATATTCTCTCTTTGATTGTCTTTTAAAACATTATTATTATTATTATTATTGTTTCTGTGAACATGGAATTTTTTCCTTGGACCGATTCAGACCTCTGCCGGTGCTTTTCTGGCACGGTGCTTGCACATACCAAATGTCCGACACTGAGGCCCTCCATCCAGTTCCGTCATCCCGCATTTAGTAGCTTTGGCTTATTTTGATATTAAGCACATTTTGGGTCTCACACAGACTCAAGCATAGATACCGCCACATGCCCCAGATGAAATATTACATAAGAATATTACATAAGCTTCCAGTCCCAAAATTAAAATTAGTTCCCCTTATGTTTATTACCAATATCCTAAATACTACCACAATGGACACCAGGCCAACCAAGCTGAAGCTTGTAGGAGTAGATAACCTATTAATCTTTTCTACCTGTGATATAGAATCAGAAACATAAAAGGCTTTTATGTGAAGCCATAACAATAACTATATTGTGTTGTGGAAAACAAGACCTCCCACCATTACTCCAGGAACTGTACAAAAAGAAGCAATAACAATTTGTCAGGTGTCTCCTCTGTGTTTGAGTGTGACCTTCTTCATCTTGCTGGGACCTTGACAACTTAATTATTGATTTCAATCATGAACCTGTTTTATCTCTGAAAGAACTTTCTGAAACTTTCCGTACGGTTCCTCCAAGTACACGGCAGCATTAGAAAGGATGTTAGAAGATCAACTGTTTCAGTCATATATCAATGACAAGAGGAAGAAAAACACTGTCATTTGGAGAGCTTTTATGCTTAGCTGTTGTACTCGTGATAAAGTCAATGGAAGTAAATGCAATACATACATACTCATTTGCAGCAGAAACGATATCTTTATCTCTAATGCTCTAATGCAATGCAATGTTTTGGTCCTGCTTTAGGGACATAAGCAACAGGCATAGCAACAATTGTAAATGTAAATATATTTCTTTATAACTGAGGGTGGGCCCTAAAGAATGATTTCCTCTGGTGGGCCCAAGGTACCCCAGTCTGAAACTGAAGGTCACAGTCAGCAATGGTACCAGACTGACCTCTTTGTGGAACTTCCTAGAAATGTGACATACTGTACTTCAGGTCAAAGTTTAGGCCATTACCATTAATAATACGTTACGGATAGCAGTTAGGATTTATATTATGGTTTCATTTTGGGTTAGGCATGGCAATTAGGGGATAAGGGTGGATGTTAGGGTTATATTAATATTGAACACAGTATGTTTAAACATTTTCATACTCTGTCCAACAGTTGTCAATGTATCAAAATGGTTTTGTCAACGCCCTAAATTTGCTAAGAAGGGAGATTGAACAGTGCGGATGTTGCTCATAGCAACCAATCAGATTCAAGCTCACATTCTCTAGTATGTGAAATGAAACTTAGAGCTTGAATATCATTGGTTGCTATGGGCAACATCCCCACTTTTCAATCTCCCTGCTTAGTAAATATCGGCCAATATGTTAAGCTTATCAGCGATTAAGAGTTCACAGTAATTGTCACAGTAATATCACACACACATCTCCTGATGCGGGGACAGGTTTATTCCATGAACGGCATACAGTTTTAAGGACCTCATCCCTTTACTTTGGGTAGATGCCATTACATACTCCTCACCACATTAATCAAGTATTGCACTAGTCTGATTCCCTGACAAACAATAGCAGAGGATAAGCAGCAATTTACTGTTGGTATTAAGCGCTCGATGCGGGAGGACTCGGAAACTGTGCGCTTAGCATTGGATCTGCTTGAGTATAAAGCCTCCATAACAAAAAGTGACTGGACAATACACAAACTGAATAGCAACAAAGTTTCCATCGAGCAGGGACACTTCCAGAGAATATTAATGTCTTCTTGTCCTGTCTGACCACTGAGTTCTTGATTGTAATTTTATCTCCGTGGAGCTGGGATCTCTTAAACCCATCTGCATTAATAAGAAGTACAGTATGGAGTGACAAAAAAAAACATCTTTAATCACAAAAAATAAGATGTTGAACTTTCATACTTTAAAATGATTTGCTGATTGCACTGTAAGTTCTGAAATTAAGGAGTTCTTTGAAGGTGCCCTTAAATGTGCAATACATCTAATGCTAACCATATACTTATGCTGGCCATACACCTGTTCAATTGTCGCGGAGAGGCTAAATGTGATGTGCAGGAAATCTCCTGCGATTTACTATAATACTATAATACTAGATGTGGGGTATATTAGTGTCTGGAAATTGCGCACTATATACAATATGCAATTCTCAAACCCTAATATAACCCACAGAAATGATTGCATAAGCCATAACCAGACCCTTATATAAACAACATCATTCCTGCATTTGCCATAGGTATTAGTACGTTTGTCATAAAAAAAAATACAACACCCTGCAATGATTTCTTAAATATGTGACTTTTATCCCGACCTCAGTGTCTCGCTTTAAGAAATCTATAGTGCGTCACCTGATTATTGCTGCCAAGGCATTCGCCCCTCTCCCCCCTCTATCCGCGACTGGTTTGACCGCCTGGACTTCTTCATGCACCTGGAAGACCTTACCGCCATTGGGATCAGCTACGTTTTGGGCGACCTGGCTTCCTTGGCTGGAATTCAAGGCCTCGTCTACTTTCCCAAGCTTAGTCTGACCTCTCTTTTCCTGCCCTCCCCCTACGCCTCACCTTCTTGCTGGGCTGCTACCTCATTGTCCCTCCTCTCAGGGCTGGCGACACGGAGGCAAGGGGGGCAGCTGTGACGGACCCAAAGCTTCAGGGCGCCATGTTACTAATGTTACCTGGTACAATTTGGGTGTACCAGGGCCCCAAGATTTCTGTTGCCGGCCCTGCCTCCTCTGGTGTCCTCCCTATCCTCTACTGCTTCTTCCTTCCTTTCCTTCCCTCTTCTACACAACTTTTATTTGGTTTCTTTTATTGTACTACCATTTGTGTGTCGTGACTGTTTTTAATATTACTTAACTTAAATGTTCTTGTAAGATGTTGTATTGTCGTGACACCGTTTGCTTTGTCCAGATGAAACAACCATCTCCTAAAAAGGGTTTGTACCTTAAATGCAATATAAAAGCAATATCTAACACCTACACGGTAGATGGATTTCAGTCATTTAATTTTTTTTTTTCGGCTGGACCTAAATTGGTCTCTGTAGTGATGTGCTTTATGTTACCCTGGCCTCTTCACACGGCATTTAAGTGGTTTTTTTGATGTCTGTCTTTGCAGGGAAGACTAAACATAAAAGGCGAATACTTTGAAATCTATAAATCTGTAATTCTGCCAGCAAATGTATTCTAAGATCTTTTTATGCCCCTGAGATTCGATAACAGGTGTTCATTTTAAGCATCACTGCAACTGTTTAACACAGACAAGACACATTTTAAGATTCTCCTGATCAATCCCAGACTCCTCCCAAAGGCGCCCATTGTCACATTACTATTCAGTCAGGTTGTGTCACTTCAGAGCGGCGGCAGACTGTGACCTGCTCGGGTTCCTGGATGAGGGTGTTGATGACATGTATACGTGCTCAGCACTCTGTGTATAAGTGCTCAGCACTCCGTGTATACGTGCTCAGCACTCCGTGTATACGTGCTCAGCACTCAGTGTATAAGTGCTCAGCACTCCGTGTATGAGAGCTCAGCATTCCATGTATAAGTGTTCAGCACGCATTATCAATACATTGAAACTTACTGCCCAGCTTTTTGTGTTCAGAATACAGCAGTCGCTGAAGACAAAGGTCATGTCTAGACCATTATGTTAGATATATATATATATATATATTCATACATATGCACAATCCAAATTTAAGGAAAGCTGGTTGTGAATTCTGGATATGGAAAACGCACAAATAACTTTGGATTCAGAATTCTGTCTTGGGAGCTTTATGACAGTGCAGGCGGTATGCGAATGTTGCTTATGCTAATGGAAGTGAAAAAATATGTTAATAGTGTTATCCAGATGTTCACGTCATCACCATTTTAATTTAGGGCAAATGTGTTAACCACAGGGGGCTTAACAATACTAGTCAGATCCAGGATCCAGCCTCCATAACTCAATGCTATGATCCAGGGAAGAATCACTGAGGACCGAACTGTACGGAGATGGAAGGGAACTCCACTGTCATTCCACTGTCTATCTCTAGCATCGCTTATGCTGCTATACCCCTGCCTTAAGTGACCCAGATTCTTTTATTTAAATCTCACCCTCTTTATGGTGTATGGGGCAGAAGCATCGATGGAAGTTTTAGCACACGGAACAATATCTAGAGCGCGCATGCACCGTAAATTTATCTGATTTCCGCACTCCGTGTGCGGAGTTCAGACTGCAGACGGGATTCTGGACTCCATCCTGAGTGTGGGAGCTACATCCGCTTAGAAAAATATTGCTCAAACCCCTCAGTACGCCTTCTCATTCCTAACTTACTGCCTTCACATATGCTAAAATGCAACCATTCTCCAGGACACAGACAAATACTGTTCTCGCAGAAGAAAGAAATTGAATTATTCATACCTGATTTTCATTTAGCTAACACTAAGCTCACAGCTTCCCTAGTAACTTTAATAATACACAAATATACACAACACCGATTATTAAGCAAACATATCAGTCTCCTCTAAATCTGTATCTCACTGTATGATAAAACCTTAATCTGTATGGAAAGCATTTCACTTTCACTGCCGTAAACAGAATCCTTTTGGGACTTTCAGATGCCAAAGAAGAAAACATAATGAGTAAAGTTGTCTAGGTGCATATAATAACTATCATTTAAATGCATAATACAATATTCAATAAAATGTATTGTCTAGTCAATGCTAGTGTATATTATAAATAGTCAAATGATGGATTTTTAAATAAACAAAAAAATTAGACATTAGGCCAACAGGCTAACATAGAAAAGAGACTCTATTAAGCCTCATAATCTGATAAGCCAGAAAAGAGGGGGTGCCCAAGTCATTGGGAGCATGATCCTGTCTCCAGCCTTCCAATCTTTCTCCTTGTGTGCTTCCAGCTGTCCTACCCTCTACTCTTCCCTTCATCAGCTTAAATATACTTTACTTATCTATGTAGTCTTCCCTCTGCTTCTCTTCTCTGCAACCCTCTATGCTCTGAATGATGCTGACACTGTATTGGTCTCTGGAGTTTATATAATAATTGGGTGCTATGCGACCCCAAAGTAGAACTCAATATTGCCTTAGCATTTTATACGGATATGCCATGGACACAGATATAATGTATGGACCACCCATGCAGATCAATCCAAGCTATTGAAAATGACCTGCACTGTTGGCATACAGAAAGTGCTGGGACCCTTAAGTCCTAGCACATTGCGCTGCTCTACTGCTTTCCTCATGGGAATCTGTTTTGAGATGTTTTTTTTCCTCTTTCTATTATGCGTCTGTATGTTTATCAATCAAACATCAATATAAAATGTAAAAACATGAGTTTGTCTTAGAGCTCAATGCGTAACAGTGCACAACAGCAGTTGTCTATTTCCGATCCAATACCATTGAACTAAGGACTATGTGCCACCAGCAGTAGCTGTCATCATATTGATTATTGTGTACAATGGAAATTATGAATTCATTTCCTAATAAGAATATAACGAGATGTCCTCTTGCTGAATTTACGCTTCGATTAAATTGCAGAGCGACACTTGTTGAATAAATGATGGCATCACAGTAAACCCAGGACTGCATTTTTCATGCTGGGAAGACATCGGAAATGCAGCAGCCATCAGGTCAGCATACTGCTCTCTTCAAATTCACATTACACTGTGTCTGCATCATTAACCTCACTCGGAGCGTAGCCTTAGTCGGTAATGTCAGGATTCATTCCTGACGCATTATCCATAATAGCAGAGAGGACAGAGCACTGGTAGTATCAAAAGAGCCCAGATTTTCTTAAACATCTTCAATATTAATGGACTCGATTTTGGTTTGTTGGTTCAAAATGCGCTATTTTGACCCATTTTCTCGGCAACCATATCCCCGAAGAAAGCAGCAATCAAGTAAATAGATCCTACAAGCAGAACAGCATTCATTTCCCCAATGCTTGCAGGTAGATTATTCCCCAGCCTAAATCTGTGTCCTCAAACTAACCCTTCCATAGCTTAATCAACTTTCACTTTTTCCAATTCAACCCCTCACCGCAACCTAGCTGTACCCTTCTATGCTCCATCCCCTTCACGCACCTTAATCCTAACCTTCCCATTCTTGCAGCCTAGCCGTAACCATCCTCTTATATGCCTCATACCCAGTGGTGGGATTCAAATCTATTAAAAACAGGTTCTATGTTTGACCCCACCACCTTTAAAAAAAAAATTTAGATAAAAAAATTAAGATTAAATCTAGATTAAAAATTTTTTTAGTTTAGTCTTTAGATTAAATATTACTAGAATGTTTACTTCAACATATTTTTTTAGCAGCTTAATTCTATTTACAGAAAGTCAAACAATTTGCAACAAAACAGAGAGAGAGGGAGAGAGAGGGAGAGAGAGGGAAAAAAGAGAGAGGGAATTAAAAGAGAGAGAACGAGAGAGAAAAAGAGAGAGAGAGAGAAAAGAGAGAGAAAATTAAAAGAGAGAGAGAAGAGAGAGAGGAGAAAAGATAGAGAAAAGACAGAGAAAGAAAAAAAGAGAGAGAGAAAGAGAGAGAGGGAGTAAGAAAAGAGAGCGAGAGAGAGAGAGAGAAAGAGAAAAGAGAGAGACCTAGACATGACATGTGTCTTCAGCGACTGCCGTATTCAATGTAAGTTTCAATGTATTGACAAAGAGAGAGAGAGAGAGAGAAAGAAAGAGAGAGAGAAAGAAAGAGAGAGAGAAAGAAAAGAGAGAGAAAGAGAAAAGATAGAAAGAAAGAAAAACGAAAGAGAGAGAGAAAAGAGAATGAGAAAAGAGACCCTCACTTCAGAAATCTGTTAGATGTGTACTGGAAAATGCATGTTCTGTGAGTACACACTTAACTCGTTTATGCTGTGAGGGTCATTTATCTGTTGATTGGAAAGATGATCACAAACTTTAAATAAAAATGAATATTTAGTGGCCAAGATGGGTGACCTCTTCCAGTACACAGTTCCCCCTACTTTCACATTAGCATCAGCATATGATACCTGCCAATGTCTCCATTCTGAATGAATACTGTTCCGTGCAGTACACAGTCTCATTCAGTTTTACTTAAGAAGTTAGAACTGCTTACGATACTAACCAGCTCTTCACTATAATGCTGAAAGAGACATGATTGTGATTCATTTATCTGTTCCTATACTCTCGCACTGATTGTGCTTGTTCTCATGAATAATATCAAGAGCATTAAATGCAGAAGATTACATTTCTGTAACCAAATGGTCTTATTTTTGTAGCGTTGATCATCTTCTATCCCTACTTCACCAGGGCTAATCAGCAGAGGTTTTCTCTTCATCACCCTTGTATGATCTTGTTTAAGTGTATACTGTGCAAATAGGTTTTTTTCACTTTAAAAGGAAATAAATACTCCAGTGGGCTGAGAAAAGTTATTTTTTAAAAGAAAATTCATGAATTAATTGTTCTTCCTTCAGGGGGTTAGTGTGGTGTGTGGGCAGGAATCTGGATTGGGGAGCCTCTCATGCCACCTTGGCAAGCTCAGTCGTTGGACAATCAGGGCCACCATCAGGGGGGGACAGCCGGGCCTACTGTCCTGGGCACGGCCATCCCCCTACCTCCTGGCAGGGACCCGGCGCAAGTGAGTTTAAATAGGACCATGGCTTCCCGCACTGACGTTTCGACTTCACAACGTCATGACGTCACAACGTCCTGGCGTCAGGGGCCTGAGTGACGTCTTTTGTGGGTCCCGGGGCTGGGTGATCGTGGCGGCAGCTCAGGAGACAATGGGGTATATTTACTAAGTGGTGAGATTGCAGTGAGATTGAAAAGTGGGAATGCCCCTTGCAACCAATCAGATTTTAGTTCAAATTGAATTCGATTGGTTGCTATGGGCAACAACCCCACTTTTCAATCTCACTGCAATCTCACTGCTTAGTAAATATACCCCAATAGCTCTGCACATGCATCAGAATCGAGCTTATGTTATCCAGTATGTAAAATCAAATTGAGAGCTTAAATCTGATTGGTTTCTATGGGCAACATCCCCACTTTTCCAATTCCACAGTTTAGTAAATGCAGGCTATGGTCCCATGTGTGTTATGTTTTTTTCCAGGCAACAACAGGAATGCAGCTCAGTCCTCAGCAGCTGCTGGTTCATAATCTTTGGTACAAATGTCAGTTCTATGCAAATATTATGCACATTAAGGCATGCAGTACCCCTTTAAACGTTGCGTACGCTGAGCGTTATTTAGGTCCGCCATGCTTTGCTAGCCTATCTCATTTTACCCCTGTGTCTTCTTATACTAGAATCATATTAGAGCTCTAGAAGATTCTATTCTGCATTCAGGAGAGCGTGTCCCTGCCGCCAACAAGTCTCAGGAAGATTGAAGATAAGAGAAAAGGGCAAGACATTCACAGCTCTGCTATAAATGAGAAGTTGGTTTAAAAGGCCAATTAAGGAGTTGCAGAATACTGACAGTTTCCTCTGGAGTGAAAAATCTAAATTTTCTTCATGCACAAATTAGCAATCATTATTCTGTTACACAAATTAACAAACTGCCCCCGTATAGCAGTCTATTAACCCATTCACTGTCCTTATAGGCGAGGCACAATTCTGTTTACTCTGGGATTCTGAATTTCATTGAGTACTGCTAAAGGTTCTTTTTCAAAGTCATGTCATGTATATGTAATTAACTATACACCTCGGAGTAATTATCTGTTCAATATATCCTGTAATGAAATACCATTAAAATATGGGGCCTGATCCAGAGGTACACGCAAACTAGTAGAGATTGTATATATCGTACATGTGAACCTAGACTGAGTAAGTTCGAACTAAAAGGGCATGCAATGGTAGCTATGGGTGCCTATATAAGTATGACGTATAGCATATGGGACCGGATGGTCTATGCCTATGACCAATGACCGCACAAGTTCCCCCTTACTCCTCCTCAGTCTCTTAATTTACATCTTTCCCTACCCCGATCCCACGTTAGCATAGGTGGTCGGGGGAGAAATACCGGCACATTGGGAGGCAGGTAAGTTTTTGAAAAATGTATGAACGATGATGCCAGGGTCACTGCGGGCTGAAGCAAGCCTGGCACAGCATCGTTCATAGAAAAACAATGTAAAATAGAGCCCATAGACTCAAACAGCATCAATATAATAACAATATGTATTCTAGTACTAAATGATATGTTCCTAAATAACCCTTATTTAATTTTATTTTGTTATACAATTGCACTAATATTAAGCTTCACTAATAAGCAGTGAAGTGTTACTTAACAAATATATGTCTGTTAAACGTTTATGTTTCATAAAATGCACTAAATATACCGTATTGATTTTCATGTTATACTTGCTTGAACTGGAAATGTTGATGCCATTAATTTGTTCAGTTGTAAAGGTAACACAAATATCCTTGTTAATGTCTCCAAATAATTATGATTTTGTATTTGCAGTCAATACACTTGAACAGTTTGCAAATGAAGGTGAAAATCAATCCTTGTGTCTATTTGTTTTTGCTGATTTGATTTCTCAGCTTCAATTTCCCCAACTTAAATGAAGAGTAAAATCTGAAAAAAAGGGAAACACAACCTATAAGGGCACTTGAGTGATCCCAAAAAAACAATAAAGACAAAAATCCAAGCAAGTATTATACAACCTAAATGAACAGAGGATAGTAATAGTTCCAGATGGTAATATAAATATGAATATGGCCATTCTAGGCAACCATTCAATACAGGAACCCTGAAAGAAGCCACCCCAACACACTCCACACAACAGCTTACCTCCCACACCTTTCCTGCTCACCTACCAGTATGTCCCGATGAGGGGTATTAATGGTTTTTATTGATTATAAATGATTAAATAAAATTTGCTACCAGGGCGGCAAAAAAGGGGCTCGGGCAGGGTCTGGGCGGGAGGAATTATATGTCCCGTTTTCAGCCCACAAGATGTTGGGATGTATGTGGCAGCCATAGGACTAGCAAATTCCTGGTATTTTCACCAAACCCTTTCCCTAATCATCACCCTAACCTTCCTCTCCCATGACCCTAACCCTACCCACCCCTTGCTACGGACTAACCGTAATCTTCTCCTTTTCCGATTTGTTCCCTCTCAACAGATTCACCCTTCTCTGACCCATCCCCTTCCCATAACCTTCCCCTTCCAGTAAGCTGTTTCTCACCGCAGCCTAACCCTAATCTTCCCCTGTTACTCTCTATTGTTCCCCTTAATTTAAATCCAACATTCTTCATCTATCCTCCATCCCCTTCGCATAACCTAAACCTAACCCTCCACTCTCTTTACTAACCTCTCCCATTGTGCATTTAAGGTCGGGTCTTCAGTTGTGTCTTCACGTCTGTCTGGGAGCCAAGAGTGAGTAAGGGATAATGATGGGTAAGTTGCTGGAATACAGATGTTTTGGCATACTTACTCATTCATTATTAATGAGTTAAAAAAAAAATTACCATAAAGTGAACTACTACAAAATACAAATTGGGAGATGTATATATCATATATATTATCCTTCCAAACATTTATAAATTTAAATGAAGTTACTAAGATCAAGACTTATGAACTTATGAACTAAGGAGTGTAGAGTGGGCAAAACCATGATGAATTGCAGGGGTAGTAAAATCTATGTTTTTCTTTGCATGGAGATACTGGCCAGTGTTACTGTTGACGTTCTGCCTTCCTAGATCTCCCAGAAGGTAGAAAGTGTCTGCAACCCTACCTTAAGGTAGACCCTCCGGACCCCCAAGGAGATGCACCCCCTGTTGCATTCATAGTATTTAAGCCTTGTTAAAGTTTAATATATCCCAGCATTCTGTTCTTGTCTTTACCTAATGTAACGTTTGCCCTGAAATGCAGCATGACTAATACTGCAGTATTAGCTGTTATATATAGAGCTCTCAGAAATACACGTGTACTTTCAAAGGCCTAATTTGCACATGTCTATAGCACTGCTGTATTCCAGTCCAGCAGCACCGCGACTTGAGGTCTTTCTACATACATAATCATTTGAAGTTTGTCTCGATCCCGATTCAAGTGCAGGAGCAAAAATACTAAGAAATATAAAGAACATGTATTGCCATTCAAAGAACCCTAGAATTATATTTATATCCCTCTCAAAAAGATTAAAGAAGGAGAAAAAGAAAAGATAAAAAGAACACGGCGAGAACAATCCT
Organism: Platyplectrum ornatum; assembly: GCA_016617825.1. Taxonomy (NCBI): domain Eukaryota; kingdom Metazoa; phylum Chordata; class Amphibia; order Anura; family Limnodynastidae; genus Platyplectrum; species Platyplectrum ornatum. The sequence goes on along the minus strand of JABWIB010003174.1, from coordinate 26,330 downwards.
TTCCACACATCTCCTATAATTAATATAACTTTATCTTTCCAATCCTTTCCCGAGGAGTCAGAGGTGTTCATATGGAATATATCATCTGTGCTCTTTCATATTCTGTCAGAAATCTAATAAAAATGGATTCTTTGGGTAAATGTTTCTTATCATAAAAAACAAATAGTAAATTTAATACATTAATTATATATATAAATAAATAAATTAAAAAAATATATATATATATTTTTTTTATATATATTCTGTTATTATGACTTTTGGAGCTGAGTCAACATCAGGAACATTGCCCAGGACTTCATGAAGCCAGGGAGATCACCTTCTGTTCAGGGAGTCTCCCTGCTATTCACGGACAGTTGGCAGCTATGAGTTACATCCTCCAAAAAACTTTCTTTTCTGCACTGTACACTTTTCTATTCCAGCAGTTTAGTAAATACAGGCCTGTGAATTTTCCAGGAGACTCAGGCAATTCTCTCGATATTCTGGGACCTCCCAGGACTGAGGCTGGCGCAGTGGTAATATGTGGAGCTTGTATGTTCTCCCCATATCCGCGTTGGTTTCCTCCGGGTGCTTCGCTTTCATCCCGCATCCCAAAAAAAACCATGCTGGTAGGTTAATTGGCAGTCGACTAAAATGGTCCATAATTTATGTGTTATTGCACCTATGTATCAATCTCCCGCCAATCACCTACTTCACGCATGTATCACAGTGACATCCCACGGTCCCATATTGCAGGGCCTGCAACTGGGAGATGGTCTCTCTTAGGAAGTCATGACCCCATGCAGATGTAGGGGTGACCCACTCTGGGGTCCCGACCCTCAGTTTGAGAACTGTGGTCCTATAGGCATAATATTTCAAAGCCCCAGATTAAAAATCACTGTGCATGTGCAGGAGCTTCAGTGACTGACGCTTCAACCAGGCTAGGAAAGATTAACCCTTTTTATTCTTTTTTTAGCCACAGGAACACTCAATGGTGTTCTTTATTATTCATATGATTGTTTTTAGTTATTTTTATTTAATAACACTTCCATATGTATATATGTGTGTGTGTGTGTGTGTGTGTGTGTATATATATATATATATATATATATATATATATATATAGATATATATATATATATATAGATATAAAGATAGATAGATAGATAGATAGATAGATAGATAGATAGATAGATGTTAGTAGGATGTTAGTAAATATTATAAAGAACCCACTCTGAGAAGAACAGGCCGGTGAGGTGCTGCAGTGTTTACATGGATCGCCATGGAAACAGCAGATTTCTACGACAATCCATATGTAAATTGCATTTTTATTTATTATTGCATGAAGATGAAATGAAAATAGTATGGTATAATAAAGAAAGTTAGGGTCAGGGGACAAGGGTCTAAATTTGCTAAGCAGGGAGATTAAAAAAGTGGGGATGTTGACAATGGCAACTATCAGATTCAAGCTCTCAGTTTAATTTTACATACTCTGATCTGATTGGTTCAATGTTACAATGTCCCTGCAATCTCCCTGCTTAGTAAATTTAGGTCATGGGGGTATATTTACTAAGCGGTGAGACTGCAGTGAGATTGAAAAGTGGGGATGTTGCCCATAGCAACCATTCTCCAGTGTGTAAAATGAAACTGAGAGCTTGAATCTGATTGGTTGCTATGGGCAATATCTCCACTTTTCAATCTCACCGCTTAGTAAATATCCCCCTTGTTGTTCATAGTTGTACAGACCTACTCCACCAGGTACACAGTACTCTGCTCCTGAGCAGCCAGTCACCTTGTTATAATAAAATAACCAAGCCCCACCCTTTCACTCACTCAATATCAGCAAATTGTCAATTTTCAATGAATTTAACTATAAAAATAAATATTTCCTACCCATTATCGGGACAAACTCAGGTGGGAAGAACAATGGGATGTGAAAAAGTGGGACGGTCCTGCTAAAATCAGGACAAGTTTCTCTTCAGCCCAGGTGGTTAACATAGTAACTGATTGCTGGAAACTCGAGAACAGAGTACTTTGAACCTGATGGAATTGGTCACGTTGGAGGGTCTGGTACTATTAAGTGCTTGGCCATTTTATACTGAAGGGACCACATGAAGTTGATATCTTGGGCTACACCCTGGTAATGAGGCCACATCATCTTTGTATTCATGCCCAGACATCATTTGCGGTGGTCCATTCCCAATACCTCAATGTTGAACGTATGACACAGAAAGCATGAATTAAACAACTTATCCATTTAGGTGAGGTAAAGGCACACATGTTCTTGTTCAGTTATAGCTGACACAGGCACCCTGCGGGCTAACTACAGAAATAAGGTCTGGGTCATTTTAAATTCTTTTCTTTTAATCTAAAGTAAATGCAGTTAAAAAGCCATTTAACTTTGCGGTGTGTAAGTGTTGCCTATAGTAAGCAATCAGATTCTAGTTACCGCATCTCTATAATCTGATTGGGAGCAATTGAAGAATCGCCTTTCCTCTAAACGGTTCACGGTGCGTTACAATTGGCCGAATTGGATGTATACACATGCCCAAAACAAAAATGGATTTAATACCAACTAATGCAATTACTATCTGGCCCCTTAATTGTTAACAAACACGTAAAATTACAATTACAATTTCAGTTTCAGTTACGTTACAATTTCAGTTTCAATTATTCTGTTGTATTTCCAGTTACAGTTAAGATTCCATATGCTTTTGCCCATAGACATGCATTCTCTAATGAATGTGTTCAGTCTATCCCTGCAGGTCCAGACTGACAACTCTAAATAAGTTAAATGACGGCAATAAAGTCGAGCAGTTGTCTTGTACACTAAGGTGTTGTTGATGTAAAAAAATATATCTTATCCCTCTGACAATGTTTCAGTTACAGTGAATCGTTCGATTTGTTCATTTTTTCTATCTACACCATACAAGCTACCCAGGGGCATCTCATAATATATATGAACAGGGGTTTATCTTAGTATACATATTATTACACAGTTATTATTCCCAGCATTGCTGCATTGCAGACGTGGTTGTGGACTATTTTACTTAAAATTGTATGAAGATAATTAATATAACTCATAAAGAGGAATTGATTTAAGAACATAATTAGTGTTTTCAATCAACTTGGATATTCTAAATAATGTAATAATATGCTGATTACTCCTCATTAGAACAAATACTATACTTACATGCCGGGACATGACTGAATTAACGGAAAAATATTTTTACATATGAAGGGCATCCGACTCCCTTATTTATTTTTCAGTAATAGAAAAAGCTGGTATAGTAACCGCTCCTATAGATGCAGTGAATACATTTTTTACTGCTGGGTTTTCCAGCATTAATAAACCTAATCACATTATTTTTTATCAATGGGAGTGTATAGTAGCGGGGTGACGATACTATGCCCGATTTTAATCAATGAAAGCTTAAGAAAAATGTAAATAAAAATATAAAAAAAGCAGAGGACAAATGTGTGTGCATGCTCTGGTAGGGCTCATATTTAAATGAGAAAACCTCCCCTTATCTCATATAAATATGCAACCTTGAAGTGGAAACGGATGGGCACTTATGCACCCATGCACGGTAAACACCGTGTGCATCTACCTATTGTTCAGGCGGATGTGCAGCTCCAAGTCAGGCCATAAACAGGTTGCTTAAATTGCAAGGGGAGCGACTGTAACTGGCTCCTCTCTCCACCAGCCCCCCCCCCCTAGCAGCCGAAACCAATGGATGTTTATCCAGGACAGATTTAGTTTAATATACTAAATTAAAATCCACCAAAAAAATTTATTTTTTCCAAGATTTTTCTAAAGTAACAAAATACAATACAATAAAAACAAAAGAATACATGTAAAAAAAAATCACCTCTTTTAACCCCTTCCGACCCTGCGCCGTATATATACGGCGCAGTCGGAAGGTCCGTAAAACCCAGCGCCGTACATGTACGGCGCTGGTTTAAAGGTCTCCCCGCGGCATCGCGGGGAGACAGAAATACAATGGCAGCTGTCAGCTGACAGCTGCCATTGTAAGGAAGCCGGGGAGGACCAAAATTAGTGGTCCTGTCCCCGGCAACAGCCGCGATTGGCTAGTCATTCATGACTAGCCGATC
>JABWIB010003173.1:26896-48433 GCA_016617825.1 Platyplectrum ornatum | reverse complement strand
CCAGCCTGCCTGCAAACCTCGTGCATCACAGTACCACTTCACCACCAAGGACTTGTACTACCATGAACTCATATTTTCAGTGACTGCTTATTACGGATTCATATTTTCATCCATTCATTCTGTATGNTACCTACTATTATTAAACCCGCTCATTTCCATTTCAAATCAGCGCAGTGGTCTCATTCCCTGAAACCCGGAACCGATCCCCAACACTCACGAAACGTGACACTCTTACTACTGCACTTCCAGCATTCATTCACTATGCTGGAATGAACAGTCATGTGGACACAATGGGGCTGATCCAGAGTTGTGCTTACAACTTATTTGTGGTGTAAGTGTAGACCTGAGCAAAACAATGTAGCAATTGAAGGGGTGCATATGAGTTTTAATCTTATTTCAGAATGTATACTGCATAGCTTAATGACAAATCTGTAAATTAGAGACAAGCTAGGAAACTTCAACTTTCAGCTTTACATTTTGTTCCTACAGTTTATACTTATGCCTCCCCTACAGTTCAATGTTTGGTTTTTCCCAGGTATACACTTGTATCTGTTTTGCCCTTACTCCCATACTCTGGACCACCCCCAAAATCTACAACTTTTTAAACACATTTTAAGAAAGACAGATGTCTTATATGTAATAAGCAAAGACAGGACAATTCACAGAGATACTTAATTGTAAATCCAGTGTCCGGAGCGATCCTTCCATACTGCCGTATCTGTACCAAAAACTAGATATTCTTTCTAGGGGGTGAGGTCAGCAACAGAATTCTGGAGCCATTTTTCATTTCATCATGGTTCTTATCTCTTAACAAATTCTTTCTAAAAATATCTTCATTGACTTTTGTAACTTACTGAAATGTAAATCAGATTCTTCAATCAATGATCTGGGTGGCATAAACAGGCAAATGTGGCGCGTTTCATGAATTTCGTTGGTCAGTTGTCCATAAAAACTTTTTCCTTGAAAGAAAGAGTTCATTGTACATTGTACTTGCAATGCAGATTAGGCCAATACTGGAAGACTGATCTCCAACTGATAGACACCTCCAATTATGTCATATTTATATACAATGTGTTCTTCTTGTATGACTGCAATCATTTTAATACAAGGCAACAATTCTTGGATAACACCATTCATCTCTATAATCTCTCTTTAATTTTCATATCCTCTATAATTCTTTGTAGTCTCCTTTGATTGTAATCACATAAGTATCATAGAGTATGAAATTACATAAGCTATGTGTAGAGCCTAAACTTGGCACCAGAACAACAGTCCACATAACTGTGTTTTTCTCTCCATTTATTAATAAATATATACATTCAATATATTCTATATTTTGTTTGGATTTTGACACTCTCAACCCTACACAGGTTAATTTGCAATGAAAAGTGGAAATTATTTTGACTTAGGGGTGCCTTGATGAAAAATGATGCTGACCCTAATGGTGCCTCCACTGAGAAAGTTTGGGAACCACTGTCTTATACAATATCTGTCCAGCACTACAACTGACATAGATCACTCATACATATGATGTTTCTAGATATGTATGTAAACTTTTTCTTATTATGGGGTATAAATACACTAAACTGATTAGTGGTCCAATCATTTTCTATAGTTTGTGGGCCTGACAGATTTTTTAAATTAAATAAAATGGGCACTGCTTGATTTCCTCTCCAATGATCAGACCTAAGCTAGAAATATTTTGCAGTGCCTGCCGCAAATAGGGTATAAATTTCCATCTTTTCATGAAGCCTTTTAGTGTCTAAGGTCCTATAGCTGTCTCCATCTCAGTGTGTTGACAATACTTTATTTTATTTTATTTTTTTTTTTACAGTCAGCCAACATGCTAGAGAGACCTGACCATTGCAAATTCTGACCAATGGGCTGGCTGCCAGGATCCTCAATCTCATCAGAAGAGGTGAGTAGCACCTTTGCCTGGTGGAAAATCATCCCATTTATTGGGTCACCTACTGCTGCGAGTTACAGTCGCTCTAGTGTATGCCCAGCTTACAATCTGAGAATTTAGAGGTCAGTTTTACATCTTTTTCTGCTGACTTTTAGAAACTCAATTCCTAAATAAAAAATATGAGTTATATTAAGAATATATGCTGATACTTTACTTTGGCCACTTTTTAATGTTAACCAGGAACAACTATCTTGGGTGTAGCATGGTAGCACTCTTAAGACTTTGTTGCAGCAAGTAGTGTATTCATTTAGAAGACGTATCAATCAGTCATGGCTACTTTTGAAGAAATAAATAGATATCCACTTACCTCCACTGCAGGGGCCCCAGCACGCACACCACTCGAGCAGGGGGTGGGAGTATCGTGCTCACAAGAAGGAGACTCGTTGCTAGGAGCACCGTAAAACAAACAGGGCCGGCTGTTATCTCCTATAGTCTATAAGGCATAATACAGTCAATTCGTTGTCGGTTGTCTAGTTAGAAAATTCTTATCCACAAGGGGTTTAGGAGTTGTAATCAGATTTTTCCTTCTCCTGTGGGCACTAAGCAACAACTTATTCGTACTGGTAAGATTATGATTTGTGGAGAAGATGGGCCTAATTTTCCTTCCGGCTTGCTTCGTGAAGTAACTTAGATGGTTAAAGGTTGTTATCCATGGTATCCGTTCTTCTTTGTTCTTTCTCATTTTAAGGGTTAATAAATAATTCCTGAGGGCGATACCCCCTTTCAACAAATCTTCCATCATCTCTTCCATTTGTGCATTTGTCTGTTGAGGATCTGAATCGATACGCTTAACTCTTATGAGCTGTGAATATGGGAGCCCCCTGATTAAGGCCATAGGGTGGTGGCTGGTTGCCTGTAAGGTTTTTTCAGTCAGTTGGTTTGCAGTATAGTGCGATTTCAAACCCTTGTTCTTTTCTACTAATCAACACGTCCAGGTAATGAATGCTGTGGGGCTGACTTCAAAGGCAATAAGGACCTCACGTCCTCCATCATTCCACTACACAGAATAAGGATGTCATCTATATAACGTTTGAAGTGCAATATATGTCATTGGCATTAAGCAGGAACAACCAATCTTCTATTTCAAACATGTAAGCATTTGCAAATGTGGGGGTTGGAGACAACAGCCGGCCCATTTGTTTACAGTCCTCCTAGCAAGGAGTCTCGTTCTCTTAAGCACGATACTTCCCCCCTCTACACAAGTGGCGCGCACTCTGGGACCCCTGATGTGGTGGTAAGTGGATGTTTATTTATTTCTTGAGTTTTCCTCTGTTCGGCTCTTTTGCTCTATCTTGAGTAGATCTGCCCTCATGAAAATAGCCATGACGGCGATTGAAATGTCAGCCTCACCACAAATGTAACTACTATGTAGTGTAAACTTCTAAAGAAAACACACTACTTGCTGCAACAAAGTCTCCAGAGAGCTAACTTGCTACACAACACCAGGAGCAGTATTTAAGTACCGTGTTTCCCTGATATTAAGACACTGTCTTATTTTTTTTTTTTTCAGGACAAAACAAAACCATAGGGCTTATTTTCAGGGTAGGGTCTTTCACAGGGGTGACAGACAGACATACTTGGAGGTTATACTTAAGTCAAGAAGTTATCCCAAGTTGAGATCAGAAACTTCACCTTTCAGGTGTATTTCTGTTTTCACAGTTTATACTTGCATCCCGCTGCAGTTCAGTATGGGAGTATGTTTTAGCCATCACTCGTATCACTCCTTATTGTGCAAACCCAGTTCCATCGGACAAAAGAAGTGTTTCTATTCCAGGCTGGCGGAGACGCGAAGTATCACTGATCTGCGCACGCATGATCGGCTCTGAATGGCACGGAGTCGGGCTTTGCCTCTGTGACATGGTGCAGGTGTAGTGCAAACACAGAGAGGCAGGTAATGTCCTATGGACTCATTAACTGTAAGAAAAGTTAAATTAAAAATAAATAATAAATAAAATATTTTATTAAAATGTCTTTTTTTTTAAAACAAATTTTTATTTTTTATTTTATTTAGTGACTGCCGGCTTTCGTGCTCACAGCGAATGCTGCGAGTACACATTAGCAGAGGCTCCGGGAACGGCATCCGGAGCCTATGCAGTTTTTCAATGAGCGCAGGGATGCGGGGCATCCGGCATGCCCCTCTCCCTCGCGCAGCTCTGAATATTGTGGACCTGGAGGCCGCCAAAAATATTGAATTAGGTCTGATCAGTGTAGCAGTCTTGGCATGAAATTGGGAAATAGCTAAGATAAAATGGTGAACACAGGGCTAAATTTAATAAACTGCAAGATAGGGATGTTGCCAATAGAAACAACCCAAAATCAAGCTGTTTTATTTCACATACTGGAAAATGCTAGATGAATTAATCCAATCATGCAGTTTAGTAAAAATAGGCCAAAGAGGAAAGAGTTTATTTTAGTTTAAGCACTAAAGAAAAAACTGCCGTTTTTATTGCAGAGTTGCCGGTAATGCTGGATACACATCAGAAAGATCATCTTTCCAATCAACAGATAAATGACCTCACTGCAGAAATCTGTTAGATGTGCACTCAACAAAATGCATGTTATGTGAGTACACACTGAACTCATTTCTGCAGTGAGGTCATTTATCTGTTGATTGGAAAGATGATCTTTCTGATGTGTACCCAGCATAACAGCATTGTTGTCTCAGATGATGAAGCAGAGAAACATTGCACAGCTGATTGAGAGAAGGAGATCGGGAGTCTTCACTGGGAATTCTGACTAGTTGATCTGAGCAAGAACTTCCACATGAGTCTTTCTGAACTGAATAGATGCAGGGGGGGGGGGGAACAGAACTTTCTGCTCCAGTCATAACCCTCCCACCCCCACAATCTATCCATTACACATCACACATTTATCAATCATACTAGCACATTACAGGTTTGAAGTGTGGATGTGTCAATTATTTAACATTTTGCATATTCATTACACAAATATATGTAGCATAGATATTCATTTGGTACAATAATAAATATTATTCAAAGGTAACTTAAGAAGTTTGGGATGGAATTTGGATTGGAAGTTGAGGTGAAGAATTGTAAATACCTTAAAAGAGCAAAGAGCTTTGCTGCCGTCTCCATCCATGTAGAACCCGCAAGACCAGGGCAGTGCACAGGAGCCGGTAATGCGTTACACCCCCCCATTGCTTTAGAACCAAGCATGCCACAAGAAACATCTAAATCAGACTTGTCCAACATGTGGCCTATCAAGGATAACTGTGGCCTAGCACTGAGCTGCTAGTTTCCATTGTTAACTTCAGTGTTCAGACTAGTGGCGGTGCAGGACGCCATGCCAGGGAGTGATTCTGAGTCAGTCTGATTGAGCTCAGCAGAGCCTGTATCGCTAGTCACGCTGATCTAGTTATTTAAGTAAGGAATATACAAGAGTATCTTCAACTCATCTTCCAATGAAGCTTAACACCCCTGCTCCAAATTCACACACGATTTATAAGGTGAGTGACCAAAAGAAGAAAAATCTGAAAAAAGGGGCAGAAGACCATGGTCAGGAATACTTACATTCTGACGGACAGAGGAAGACAAACCGGAATATAGAGGGAGAAGACATCAGAATTTAGTAAGCCTTTAAATAAGGAGTATAAAGCTGTGGTGTTAGTAAAACACTGCTAACGTAGCATTGATGGGTGCAATATACCCAGTGGTAGATGTACCACAATATTGCATCTTAATACACATCTGCTTGCTTGATTTGGTCAGTGAAATTATGATTTGGTATAGACTGACCTCTGCTGGTCACCAGAAAAATACATTGCCCTCAACATTTGTTTTCTTTTTACCTTAGATAGTGTAGCTATGTGAGAAGCACACACATCACGTTAGGATTAGCTTAGTGTAACATGCTAACCACCAGCTGACCGAGAAAAACAGGTAGACCACATAATGGCAAATGCAGTGAGCAGAAGCACTGAGGGAAGGGTCACATGAAAGCAGATTAGGAGTGGAGATGCCAAAAACAGTGTCTTCATGGTTCAGGATACCAGTAAAACTTCCCACGGCTATAGCGGGCATGTAGCACCTCATATTCAGCGGAAGGCAAGTGTTACAGTAAAAAGAATAGAAAAACATAAAAACACTTTAATTGAAACAAAGTTCTTACTGTTTATGGATCCAGTAGATCCTCCAGCTCTCCACTTTAGACTAATACCCCGTTCACACAGAGGGCTATTACCCAGGTAATTCAGTCCTGGGTTGACTGAAATACCCGGGTAGTGTGCTCAGTGTGAACAGCGCTAAAATTACTACTAACTACCCTGGTTCAGTGTGAACAGTGTTGACCAGGGTAGTTTGTGAATTACCAGGGTAGTTTAGCACTGGGAACAGGGTTAATTACCAGGGTAATTCAGATCCACAGCTAACAACCCTGCTCATTAAAAACAGATTTACCAGTCTGTGTGAACGGGGTAGTGAGGAAGCTTCACAAAGAAATCTGGGAATTACAAGTGTGATATTTAATACAGGCAATTAGACAAGCAATTAAGAGCAATGTTTATTAAATACAATTTAACAGCAGTTATGTCTTACTAAAAGGACCACCACATCTGGGCAGCTCGAAAACTAGAAATGAAGATGACTAAACTGTGAATGTAGGACCAGGAGATGTTGCCTATAGCAATTTATAGGAGTAGATGCTGGCAGGCTCACTGTGCTGGAATCGCCTGGGTGGTAGTGTGAAGTTGCACCAGTGTATAAATCACTTCCAGATACTGAATAATTGCAGACAGACCAAAATTCCCTTTGAAACACATCCCTTTATTTTCAATATGAAAGCACAGTCTGAGGTTGATTCTTTCATTAGACATAAGCAGATTTAACTCAAGGAAGGGCACAAGCCAAAGAGAGCATCACCTGGTAATCTGTACAGCCCCGCACAGTACTTTAGAGGCTTTCTTCCACCATTTATACCATTTAGTAGCTAGGAGTTCGCAGTGCGACACCGCTGACTGCTGAATGTGTATTCAACCATAAGCAGACCAAAAACGGAGGAAAAATAAGTTAATATTTGACTTTATTTCATATGGCTGCTGTTGCTAGACACATCGATAATGTGTCTAATGGTGACTCCAGTCAAGTGTAACAGGATAATCAAATAAGTCGACTTTAAAACTGTGATCACTATTTGAACAGCAAGGCAGTATAGTTTCACCACACACTACAAACGCTCTAACTAATACTTGATTAAGAGTAATATTGTTAAATAAAAATGATTCTATATATCTGTGACAAGTTTGTTCATTGTGTTCAATGATGTAATGATGCATGATGTAAGGACAGTATTACAGAAATGGTTATGGAATGAAAGGACATTAATAAATCAACAATTGTATACACTAACATGACTATACAGACATTCTGGCAGGACACTACTAATTCCCTTTATATATATATAAAAAAAGGAAACAAACAGACATGAATAATAAATATGTATTTACACCACTCAAGAACAGAGGATGAGTGCAGATCAATGAACCCATACAATGCTGGAGTCTAGTATTCCAGTAGAGAATAAACAAAGACTGTGCCAAAGCAGCGTCATCTTGAACTAGGAGACAGACGCCTTTTAATCAGGCAATGTGGCTCTGCCCAATCACCAAGCATGCCCTGCCAGCTATCTGTCCCACAGAATGATCAGAAACCTAAAATAAATAACATTGAGCAGATGAGATGGCCCAAGTGACCCTTATCCACTGTCAAATACTATGTTTCTATGACCTTGTCTGAACCAGCCTGTCTTAATGACACCATAGATCACACAAGAAGCATCTCGTCTCACAAAGCAATTAAGGACATTACGGTGGGTTACATGATTACACGTTTGCAGGAGGATGCGTAATGGGAATAAGATGACGAGTGCATTGGTTTAGGACTGATCCACAATAGAATGCACTAGTGAGAAGATACTACATGCAGTGGGTTCATCAATATGTTTAGACCACCACTGAGTGGTCTCCTGTTTATCAAACCATGATATGCACAATGCACAATAGTGTGAATTAGTCCTATAGAAACATATGCAATGAGAATTTCCATGTGCCTTATATTTGAGCAGTGTATTAGTCGTGTTAATTGACATGTTCAGAAACAGAATTTTTCCACATCCTGGATTATAAATGATCTTCATAATGTTTGTCCATCACCTGCTGAATATGATTCATGTGGACATAAATCACAAAGAGCAAAGCCATCAGTATGGGCTTCTGTTAGTTCACAAAGGGAGACCCCTATCTTTACACTATTTCCCCATTTGTACACAGTAAATACACTCTTCTTTACATTAGCACATTAAAGCTAAATATCTACAAACTCAAGAGTTACTAGAGTGACAAATGATGCATTGAACAAATGTAACCATGCATAATTTAATATTCCATAATGTTAAATAGGATTTAGACATTCACTATATACTTTTTAGCACATGTAACTCCCTTAGAAGCCCCCACATCCTGGACCCTCCATCAGAAAGGATATATATGGGAAGGAAACAAGCACACAGGAAGAGAGATGTGTGACACGGTGTATGATGGTGGTCACACAGGATTAGACTCATTGTCTGGTGGATTCCCTGCCTTACAGTTAGGATTAAGCTAGGACATGTCCTTTACACACACTGCTCAAGTTATGTTCCAGGCCCAGAAGGTGCATGCATAAGGCAGAGATATAGAGATACTTATCACAAAGGTAGGGGTGGGTGTGGAGGGCACAGATTACATAGGAAAACACATTTGCATTTCCTAATTATGTTTGTTTTTAGAAATCAAATCTCTCATTAGATGCTGTAACTAGATCTGGCCATAATATTATGAGCACAGTGTATGAAATGTGCGTGCATGCTACATTTCTTATCTGGTGTGCTGCACATCATATGCTATACTACTATTTTATATAGTGCATACCAGAGTATTATTATAAATAACCTCTGACCTCTGCTGTGGCCATCCACCGCTTCTCTTCTGTCTGACACACTGGAGTAACGAATGCAGTTTAGTTATATAAAAAAAAAAATGATGTTGGAGGGTATATGGCAGAGAGAAGACATGTGAGCAGATTAATATGCCAACAGATGTGTACATTGTGATGGTAGCTGGATAGAACAAATTATAAGGGCAAATGAGCGTTACCCAATCTATAAAGAATTTCTTGGCAAAGGACATTGTAATAGGATTTTAAGGGGGTAGGAAACAGAGAATTAAGAGATAAATGGTAAAATCATGATCTGGCCAGATATAAAAGTAAGGAAAATCTGATTGGTCAGCATGTTAATGGACCACATAATATAATGTTTCTGCAGAGGATAATGTTTGATAAGGTATGAAGTACACCCCCTAAAAATGCTAAAAACATACGTATTTTATATATATATATATATATATATATATATATATATATATATATATATAAAAGCAGGACTGTGGGCATGATGGGGATAAAGACAGATCTCAATGTTACTTAAAATAACATCTACCCAGAAAATAAGTCCTATGGTGTTTTTTTGGACAGTGTCTTATTATCGGGGAAACACAGCATCTCTCCAGTGCTTTTCTGTATTTTTAGTATAAGTGTTTGTAAACCAGCCAGATATTGGAAAGTAATTGATTACCACCTAATTAGTTTTTATTTATAGACATTTGCAAATAATCAGTTTCTCTGCTATCTCATGTCAAACTCAGTGACTGTCATAATAATTCTTATTCCAGTTCGGAGGCTTTTCCTGTATAAGTCTGCATTAAGCAGATGGGTGTATCCCTAGCCTAACCAGATCTGCTCCTGAATATGAATAAAGATTAGAGGTTATTCTTATTTGTCCAGCCTCATGTATCATTAATAAATTAAAACCAAGACAAGGAAACTAGCAGGCAATGTCCAATTATACTTATCAAAAGTATCAATCTCTACCGTAACCATGTGTCACCCTGCTGCCAAATGCAATGACCTATACAATGAAGTAGCTATTAGATTGCTGTTAACATCACTAACAAACACAGGATATATATATAATAAAAAAACTAAACTAAAAACCATAATACTGTTCAGTCACCATCATGACACATGATTTGTATTTGTTCCCAGTCTTTAAGAAACAGCTAGTAAGAATAATCACCCTACTTTAACTTGAGCATTACATATAGCAGATTAGATAAACACTTTGCCGTGGAGCATGCTTCAGTTATAAAAGAGAGTATTCTACTATTTCTGCATGGTTTCATATAAAAGAGAACGAAGGTGCACTCATGAGAATTATACACAGTAATATTTCTGGATGGTCAGAAGACATTTTAAGAAAGCCAGACCTGAGCCAAATCGTAGAAACCTTAAGAGGGTAGAGGCAAACGTGTTTCCTGATCAGCCTCAAACCAGAAAAGGGGCAAAACACACAAGTACCATGAGGATAAAATTTCATATAGTTAAAAACAGCTGTATTAATAAAATCCCATTAAAATCTCTGGCTCAGATGTCAAGGCCAGAGAAACCTCAATAGAACAAAACTAAACTCCAGACATTAGTTTCCTGAATGGAGATGGGAAGAAGGGAGAGCAGAAAGTGCTGCTCCCCTCATAACAGCGTCCATGTGGACTCCCATCAGTAATACACATTTCCTTTTCACAATCACCAAACCAACACAAGAACAAACTCTCAACTGGGGAAAATATAAAACCCTTGATCTCCATACACATAGGAAAGACCCACAGACTCATCACAACCATGATGAGATAAGGCGTAAAGTCTTCCGGCCTTGGATAAGGAAGGAAGATCTCGTGGCCATTTCTGTCCTGCAGGTACCCGTAGAGCGGGTCATGCTTTCTGCTCCTTTGCATGCACAGCCTCTCCTGTCTGGCCAATGCAAGAGACAAATCATCCATCAAGAGGCTTTCCTAGGTAGACCAAAGTCACTTCTGTGTTTCCATATACAGCAGAGACTGCAGGATATAGGCAAGCTTTTGGAAGTCCTCTGAATGCCACTCCTAAAAATTCATACCCGCGCTCAAAGGCCAAGGTCTTGTCTTCCATGTCCAAGATTACTCTGATCCTTTCACCTATCTGTAGTTGAAGGGGGGAATAAAAATACAAAATCAAAACGTCACTTTGTTATATTACATAAAACAGAATACATTATATTTAATAAATTTGCATAAAAAAAAATCACAAGTGTTCAGATTTTGAAGTAAACAATAAATGAAAGACCAAAAGAATTGAAATTGAACGCTACCCTGGCATAATCTATGTTACTGTAAGTGTGTGTGTATACATACATATATACATACATATACACACACATATATATATATATATACATACATGCCATGACAGAAACAAATGTTGACTTGCTGCAGAAAAAAAAAAGTGTACAGAAAAATGTAAACTTTGCTTTCACTCACCTGATATTTAGGTGCATTATTGCACTGTGGGAAACTTCCATTGACTTCTCCATTATGCAACAAATTATTATCAACTAGATTCCAGCCCCAACTCTGATCATCACTTCCAAGGAGTGCCACATAACCCTGACACTGCATGGGAGCCCGTTTAGTGGCGATGCCAATAACTGCTACAGTGCCAAGTGGCCCTTCCCACCATACCTCCCAGGCGTGACGCCCTTCACTGAATCCAATTTTGGTGCGTGCTCCATCAGTGCTTTGAGCAATAGGATTCCGATGAAGAGTGAATCCATTTTTCTTAATGTAAACGTTTCTTGAGCAGTCACTTGAGCTAAACCCATGCTGGAAGGCTCGAACCTGTATAGGAAAATATGAAGGAAGTTCCAGTATTTCAGAATGCCATCAATACTACAGGACATGACAGATATAGAACAGAGGTATCTGCAAATACAGCCAAATGCTTCAAATACCTAAAAACCTGCCTTGTCATAGGAATGTGTTTTCTACTTACTAGAAGTCTGCACGTTTTTGATAATTAAACAAATTCTCCACATTGGACCAGATCCAGACCACACAAAACACTATTCTTCAATCACTACATAAATGGCATAATGTATAGGCAGAGCGTTGTGTGTACTACGGGGGCAGGGAGCATTTGTATAGTACAGTAAGGGCTGACTTCATACATACTACGCCTTGCAAATGAACGGTTAATTTCCTTTTCTGGAAGTGAAATATTAACCCTGTCAAGCCTAAACCTTCTTTGTTTGCTTGACCTTCATGGGTCACTGTTAGGATTGAAGTGACTGTATACTGGATTATTGATGTGCTGTGTTGCCATGATGGTTATTCCTTAAGATGTGAGAGCATTGTGTGTTTCCAATACTGTGAACCCTTTATAAATAAACAACTTTTCCCGTCCGTATTTTGGGTTTTTCATCAAGAGCAGTACTTTAGGAAACCCAGGAATTTGCCAGAAATACCCAGGTTTTTGTGGCAGTGTAAATGGGGGTATAACAAAGACACCACAGATTCTTTAGTGCCCAACTGTCCTCTAACAATTATGACAACCAGGACACAATAAATACATACGGCTTTGTGCAGTACCCATAGTCATAGACCAGCATTGCACGGACACTCCCAGATATTTTATATTGAGGATGAATCAATGACAGAGACAGCGATACGTTGTTATAGATCAGGGGGGGTATACAGAAGTGTGGCTCTCCAGGTGTTGACAAAGCATGCTGGGATGTGTGGTTCACCTGGAGGGCCACACTTTGTTACCCCGCTGCCCTAGGGTAATATGGTGTCCTCTGAGCCATCAGCAGACGTCCCAACAACCGTATTCAGGTTTTGTAGCTTTCGTTGCAGCTTGTAACACTTCTAGTCCTCCCATTGATACAGTTACACATTGATTGATTTGCTAGGTACCTTACCAATGGCATAGATAACTATGACTGCCATGAGAGCTTACTGTCACACAGATGTGTAAGGATGCACAGGGAGCCTGTATGTCCAGCCCATACACACAGCATGATAATGGGGGCTGCAGCATGGACGCTGGCTCCCCAGCAGATGGCGGACACAGGTCACAGCGGAGGATGAAGGGGGTCCAGGGCTCACCTTGGCCTTGTAGCTGGGCAGGTTACACAGCACATCGGTCCGCAGGGCCTCCTCGCTGACGCTCCGCAGGCACAGGCTCCTCCACACGTCGTTGTTCTCGTCCCCATGCAGGCAGCGATGCCAGTGCTTGCACACCAGGCAGCAGCTGCGGAGGTCGGTCAGCTCCAGGTAGGAGAACACCAGCTCCAGCACACGGCTCGGCAGCCTCCCCGAACCGGAGGGAGCCAACGGCGGCGGTGGGGGAGGAGGAGGAGGAAGCGCTGTAGCGGGAGTCGCAGAGGGAACGGCGGCGGCCGCCATTCCCTCCGTATTTCCCGGTACCGGCGACTCAAGCACCGCCACACTCCCTCATCACCCAGCGCCGAGCAACATCCTGCTGCATCACGTAACCAGCAGCCAATCAGCGGCGAGGTTTACAAAAATAATTCCGAGCTCAGCCAATCAGGTGACATGTTCCCACGGGTCTACCAAACTTTTCCTGTTTTAACCACCTCAGCTCTCCGTAACGTCAAACCACTGTGCGGCCGGTCCGGCCCCCTTATGACAGTATGGGGACCAATCATCGACAGCCGTGCTACTGCGCAAGCGTGAACGTAAATACATGGCTGAAACCCCGCCTGCGACCTGTGATGTCAGAGTCTATCCACCAATGACAGCGTGTTTTTATTGCTAGAGCGAATTACTGTCCAATGGCCGCTGGAAGAAGCGCGTGTGAAGTGAGTGCAGCAGACGCCATTAACTCAAGAAGCCTGGTGTCCGGAGTGAGTGAGGTGTGTGATAGTAGAGCTCATCATGGCGGGTCACGCTTCTCATTCCCAGCATGCACCGCTCAGGCAGCATTAAGAGCTAGCTAGCAGCTGGTGGACAGTGCTTGCTGACACTTGTAGTTCCACAGCTATCTCTTGACCGGTGGCTCTCTGCTGCCTAATAAATAGGTGTGTGTGTTACCTTATGACGATAGATATAGCTGAGAAGCCCATGTAAAGGTGCAAGATTTTATGCGCTGTCGTGTGGCTCAGTGAGTAGCACGTGTGGCTCATTGAGTCTGATTACCTGTGTGGAGTTTGTATGTTCTTCCCGTTGTCTGTGTGGGTTTCCTACCGCATCCCAAACACATACCAGTAGGTTAATTGACCAAATGACCCCTAGTGTATATGCACGCTGCTAACCCCAATCTCATTTAGCATGGAAGCTTGCGGACTGGTGCCTTTTCTCCACCCATTGCCTGTGTGCCATGTTATAAATAATAATAATACATTGTCCATAATAGGTCTGCCCTGCATTCTGCAAATAATAAACATCACAGGAGGTAAATAAATCTATAAAGAAAAATAAATGGGACATTGGAAAGCGAGTACAATAGAGAGTATAGTGTGAGGCGCCATAGAGCTGAAATCCACTAGTCTTAGGAGTTGGGCCTAAATGTACTAAGCAGGGAGATAGAAAAGTGGGCATGTTGCCTATAGCAACCAATCAGATTCAAGCTCTGTTTCATTTTACATACTGGAGAATGAGAACTTGAATCTGATTGGTCGCTATGAGCAACAGCCCCACTTTTCAATCTCCCTGCAATGTCGCAGCTTAGTAAATTTAGACCTTGGACTCATTTTGCAGCGCGGTTATGTGACAGCCTGCGCTGATGACCTGATTGCATTTAAAGAAATCTTATGTTTCCATTTTCATTGGGATTCACTTGCAGCTCGCACATGCTGAGATGACCCATTGGTTGCACTAACTGGGCTCCTTGTGGTGATATTTTGTAATATTTGTAATTTATTGTGATTTATAAGATGAATAAATTGATTTTAACACTGACCACTCTCTTCTATATATCATTTTCTTATATTACAGATCCTATATGGTTTTGCCTCTCTATCCTCTTACATAATGAAGTGTGAGAGTTTGCCAGACATGTTATATTGTTATTAATGCTGGTTATAATAGTTTGCAATTAAGTGCCAGATTCAGATATGAAATAATAGGAAAATTACACCTGGGTACAACCATAATGATTTTCAGGGGGTGTAGGGGAGGGGGTAAATGAATCAGTATTACAGGTGAGAGATGATGTTTCCAGCACAAGTGTAATAACAGTGTAACAGTAACACTGGTCAGTATCTGTGTGCAACATGCAACAATAAAGTATTCTCCCTGCATGCACACACTGACATTCATTTTACCTCCCCCCCCCCTGCAATTCATCATGGTTTGCTCATTATATGGACGGACACCCCCATCACCATGACAGTAATCACCATTAGCATTTGAGAAAGAGATCTGTGTCATGTACAGGGTACATTCAGGAGTGGGGGAAGGGACATATTTTAATAATCTGTTTCCCGGTGGAGCTGTTCATCTCCTTGTTACATGGTAAGAATGAGTAATATATAAGGTATTTAGTATGTTATGGTTAATCATTTTTATGTTCCTTCACATAGAGATGAGTGAAAAGATGACGACAAAGTGGGATTCTGGTCATTGTCACGCTGTGCTGAGCTTGGCTGTCAGCAAGGACAGAGCTGTTGCCTCTGGGGCTGAAAATGGGGAACTTACACTCTGGAGTGAGCAAGGGCATCCAACTGGAAAACTACACATGGCTGGTGATGACGATGTCACCGGGGTTGTGTTTTCCCCAGTGTCCCCCTATAGACTGTATGCCTGTCATGGGGACACTGTAAGCGTGCTGGACACCAGGGCACTGGGAGAGCCCGTGGAGAAGTTTAGTGTCAGCAAGGAAGAGATTAACTGCATTTCAGTGAATGAGACGGACAGCCTTCTAGCTGCTGCAGATGACTCGGGAACACTGAGGGTCTTGGATCTCCAGAGTAAGAAAGTCTGTAGAACACTGCAGAGGCACACCAACATCTGCTCAGCGGTCGCTTTCCGACCCCATCGGCCACAGAGCTTTGTGTCATGTGGACTTGACATGCAGGTAGGTAAATATTTCATCTATACTATATACCACCCTGCTGTCATCTATCGATGGATAGATAGTCTGGAAACCGGCACTCCACTCAATCACAGTCAGCTTGCTGTTGGTGCACACGCTACGGTTTGTAGATAGTGGTAGATAATGCAGGCACTTGATAGTAGTCAGAATATAATTATTGCATAGCAATGCAGGTTATACAGCCAACGTTTCAGTCATATTAAATGACTTTCATCAGGGCAACAAACAGGCATAGTGTCAGCAACAACAACAAAAGCTTTTGTTGTTGTTGCTGATAGTATGCCTGTTTGTTGCCCTGATGAAAGTCATTTAATATGACTGAAACGTTGGCTGTATAACCTGCTTTGCTATAAGTTATGTTATATATTTTTATTATATATGTTATTTTATTATATATTTTTATTATGTTGTTATATTTTATTAATTTTCTATTTTATTATATATATCTATTATGTATACCCACATCTCACACATCTCCTTATGGTCTATTATACTGCCATAATATAAATGAACTGTAATTATTACCGTTATTGCTTATTAATGATGCGCTTGGAACATTGTAGAACACATTTAAGTTAATTGCTGCTGAAAAAAAAATACTCCTCTTTCGATATAAATACTTTAAAATGCTATGAGGAGCATTTATACTGCTGCTGAAAAAATGTAGCGCGAGCACTGTTTCCACTACATAATTGGATTAAACAAGGCATTGATATAGATAGGTCTTCATTATCCATAGCTCTGTATTGCACTATATGTACTGAAAGCCAGGAATGGTTTGGAAGGGGAGAGGGTGAGGTTAATGAGAAATAACGAGTCTCATATGAAAGGCAGCAGTGATGTTTGTTTTGGAAGGTGAAGGTCAATATAGAAATACTTCCTTATATATTTTGGCTTTTACATTCTAGGTGATGCTCTGGAGTGTTCAGAAAGCAAGACCATTATGGATCACCAATCTACAACATCTGGCCCAAGATGAAGAAGAAATGGATTATCATCAGTCTCCAGGACAGCTGTTCAATCCACCGCTGGCTCATTCACTCTGTGTCTCTGCCTGTGGGAATGTGTTTTGCTGTGGTGCAGAAGATGGTAAAATCCGACGCTTCCGCATTACAGGGACCCGCTTTGAGGAGGAGCTGTGTTTCAAAGCTCACACGCAAGGTGTCTCTCAAGTCAGTTTTGTAGAAGATCCCGGACATAGTTTATTATTATCAGGAGGTAATGATGGTAGATTGTGTCTATGGAACATTGACAAGGACACCACACAAACCCATAAATCCCAAAAACATCACCATACCAAGAAGTCTTCATCCAGTGTGAAATTCAGACAAATGGCAGAGGCTGCTCCAAGGGTCAGCTCAAAGCTGTGCATCGACCATGGAGAAAAGGTGAACTGGATACTAGGAACAGAGCTACAAGGAGAGAAGGTTTTCCTGGTAGCGGATCTTAGCAGCAGCATTTCAGTGTATCAGCCTGGAGCGTTATAGGTTACTCCAAGAGCATCTAATCAATGCTACGTACCAATATCTTGTATGTATATATGCAATCATTTTACAGTGATCTCATTACTGGAAAGCATACTCAGCAATGATGTGCAGTGCCTTACAAATACTAAAAGGTGATGTGTCCAGAACATTGGGTATAGGAAATATTTTTTTATGGGTCTGTCTAATATTTGAAAATAAATGGTTAAATACATAACTTGCCCTCTGCACTGTGCACTTATACTGACTTGAGTGCACAGTGCAAAGGGTGGAATAAAATGGGGACTTTAAGAAACACAAGTGTGCACTTTGTAGTATAAGCAGTTTGTAAAGAGAAGTAAATATTTGCCATGTATGCAGCTATGAGTCCATACAACTTTTTGAGAGAATGCCAATGCATGGTATGCTAAGGCTTGTAGTACTGATTGGTGAATAGCATGGGTCATGCTATGTTAGTTACATCCATATTTAATAAAGTGTTCCCTGTGCGTTTCAATACTCTCCTATATTTGTCATGAAATGTTTGTTTTGCTAAATAAAAGGTCTAATGCTAAAACAAGCTAATTGTACAAACACAATGCTAGAAAAATACTAATTCAATATTATTGTATTAATGTTAGGAACATATGGGCCTTATCCATACTTCTTCTACAGCTGTGGTTGGGGCTTTGGCCACAGTGTAGTAGAGATGTGATGCCAGATCCCCCACCACATCCAGAAATCTGTATACATGTAAGGATTTACCAGATGACCCATACCTGAAGCCAGCCCTTTCCATATCTCATCCCCCCACACCAAATATTCATCCAGGACAGATTCTGATTCCAGATCATACATATATATCCCTGAAAAGCAGCCCATGCTCCTCTCTCCAGAAGATAGTGTTTTCCTGGTGATTGCAAAACTGGATCTTGTCCACTTTCTAAAAACATATCCCCAGATCCTGAATAGACAACAAGACATTAAGGCCCTGGTTCAATTAGTAAATTAATTCCAATTTGGGAGCATACTTACTTTTTTTCTTTATAAGATGAAGTACTGACATATTAATGTATATTACCAAGTACTTGATGTATATAATATATTTGGGTACATGCAGTGATCGTAAAATACACATTGAGATTGGTCCCATGTGTATTTTCACGCAGCGACCAATCAGTGTTCTCAGCGCTCTGTCTGTCCCTGCCTTTACACACCACTGACACTGGCCGTAGTATTTATTATATAGAAAAGTGATTGTAAGCACTGTGTAACAAGTTCTATGTAAGTTAATTCAGTACATTACATGTAGTAGATCAGTCCGTTTTGCAAAGTTACTTGTTAATGATGAGTGACAGGTCTCTACACACTGTGTATTAATATTGGCAACATTGTGTGTAGCGACCTGTCACTCATCATTAACAAGTAACTTTGCAAAACGGACTGAGATGCTTCTTCTAATTCACCGAATGTAAAGCTGGCCATACACGGAACGACTTCGTTCCCGTGTATAGTCGCCAGCGACAAACGGGGTGATTTTCCCTAGGGAAAATCACCCTGTTTGCAGGCCCATACACGGAACGAAATCTTTCCCATGTTAGCCTATGGGGGGAAAAAAAAAAATAAAAAAAATACCTAAAAAAAAAGAAATAAATTAAAATAAAATAAACTTACCCGTCTGAAGTCTTCGCTGGGCACTGGTCTCTGACCTGCACGGAGAGGACGCTGTATATGCGTGACCCCGTCACGTACATACAGCGTCCTCTCTGTGCAGGAGAGAGACGATTATGTGCGATTATGCGATGCACACTCCGCAGTCGCATATATTGCATCGCTGAATCTTGAGTGCTGTATGTAAAATTCAGGTTAATCCCTGTTGATTTAGAACTTGTATCTCAACAATGGATCTCACAGGTGTATGGCCAGCAATACACGTTCAAGACACATCATGTGCGATGTAGATGAAATGGGCAGCAATTAACCTGAACCTTGACAGCAACAGGCAAGATTCAGCAATGCGATATGCGACCACATGAGCACACATTGTATCATCGCACCGGCAGGGAGATTGAGAGATTGAATCTGATTGGTTGTTATGGGCAACATCCCCACTTTTCAATCTCCCTGCTTAGTAAATTTAGGCCGATATTTCACAGGTGTATGGCCAGCATTAGGCGTCTGATACAATTTTAAAAGAAGCCATTGATGTACAATTATAATTTCAACCCCACAGAGATGAAGTAATGTTAAGGTAGGGATCCGCTATCATAAGCCTGTATGTGTGAGCAGAGTGCTCTCCCCTGTGGCGCTCAGAGCAGAAGCAGCGGTTTTGAAACTGTCCATTGTGTCATAGCTGTCACTTATCCCTGATTACAGCTTTCCTCCTTCAATGGCCACCAGGCACATATCTATAGCCACCCTAACCCTTGATATCCTTACTATCTTTTTACTAAAAAATTTAGGACCATGTTGGTTTCAGCAGCCTGGATACTGAATCTGTACGCAAAATAGAGAGTGTGCTTGCACATTCTATATGTATACTTTATGGATCTGACGACCAGAAGGGGCATGTGTGTACTGTAGTGTGCACAGAGGGGGGAATACGTAAATAGTACAGTAAGGACTAGCTTCATCCCTTATGCACTATCCAGGCCTCTGTATTTAAACAGTGATGGTGTGGTACTTAAGGTAGGGTTCCATGTGTTCCCCCTAGGCCCCCCATCCATATGGAGGTGAGTCGAAGAACAATGGAATGAAATCTTTGAACATGTATAGCACGTAAGCCTTTGTATAGCATAGGAATTATTTTTTATCTAACCACATAGAAATGCTTTGTGAGTTACATCAGTAATTAAGTTGCATGTATATTTGCCCTCACTGGGTTATGCAATAAGCCCACATTTTCCTTCATGGCTGCATTTTACTTTATGAGTGCACATAATATGAATATACATTGTCAATCCATCCATAAGGTGATTGGTGCTCTTACAATCTTTATTTAAAGCATTAATATTTCCATTAGAATATATGTTACATTTCAAAAATAAGACCAGGCAGAACTGTTTTCTATATCTACTTGTTGTCTTCTTAGTTATCACCGCTAGGTGGAAGTGGAGACCAAATCCATACAGCAGCAGCTTCTGAACACATCAGCATTTGCATGTCTCTACTTACATCATGCTACACTATATACTCACTGACTTGAAACCAACACTGTTTCAGGGCTCTTATCTCTACTATAGAATGTTTGCACCGGGGTCCTCAGAGGCTCCTATTTCTGACTCCTATGTAATGTCCTGGAATAGGGACCTAGAACAGCCACTTGATGACGAGTAGTGGGAGGGAAGAAAACCCATAATAAGCTGCATTACCAAAGGTATATGGTTCCAACCAGAATGTCCCAGACACCTGTTGGAGAGGCTGTCAGCATGCTGGTACATATCTTCATAATTGGTGGGGATGCCCCAGGATCAGAGCCCTGTGGATTGAGATCTCAGCATTTCTCTCTCTTCTGCTGCAAATCCCTATATACTTTCAACCAAAATTCTTTTTAATTCTATTAGGACCACCAATGGCTACCAAAGACCAACACAAACTCATTCTCCAGCAGTCACATGCCTGATCGCCCTGAATTGGCGAAAGTTAGATGCCACATCTTTTCAAGTTGGCCACCCATCTCTTCTCCCTTTTTCTACTTCTCTTTTCTTCTATACAAAAATAGTCACGACTATTGTTTCTGATGCATTTTTTGTCTTCCTTTATAGGCCATAGCGTATATTTACTAAGCGGTGAGGTTGCAGTGAGGGTGTTGCCCATAGCAACCAATCAGATTTGAGTTCACATTCTCCAGTGTGTAAAATGAAACTGAGATCTTAAATCTGATTGGTTGCTAAGGGCAACATCCCCACTTTCCAATCTCACTGCAATCTCACCGCTTAGTAAATATACCCCCATATCTCTGTTTTCTTTATTACAACCTGACTTCCTCGGTATACTGCTGTTGCTCATATGTTTGTCTTGCACTGATTTGTTGCATTGTATCACCTGACTCAAAATAAATATAGAAACATAGAAACATAGAAAATGACGGCAGATAAGAGCCACATGGCCCATCCAGTCTGCCCAGTTG
>JABWIB010003173.1:0-14840 GCA_016617825.1 Platyplectrum ornatum | reverse complement strand
CAGAGTGTAAAATGAAACTGAGAGCTCAAATCTGATTGGTTGCCATGGGCAACTTCCCCAAATTCGAATTTCACTGCAATCTCCCTGCTTAGTAAATATACCCCTAAGTCTCTTCTGGTCTATAGGCTATGGCGCTTTTAGGTAATTGTCTGTATACTGGGTTATTTTCTCTCTGCTAAAAATCTATCGATTGGCTGTATAGTAATGTTTTATATACCAATTTCTTCTCTATGAACTCTTTGAAAGTATAATTATTAATTTGCTTGTGAATATTGAAATAAATTTGATTAGTAAATATTACTTTTTGGAGCCGTATCAGAAAATCTCTTTTATATATTATTTGAATTTATCAAGGGGTATAAAATAAACCAATGTTTCCGAAAACCTTCAACTTTTAAACATACAAATGTTGTAACTGTGGCATTACTGCACTGTATATACACAAAATACACCGCTGAGTGTTTCATCTGTACAGACATGGATACATATTTCTGTGAAGTACCATTTTGTATTAGAATTATGATTCAGAAGATTATTCTAAATAATATAATAAATAAAAATATCTTGGACCGGGGGCGTGGCCTGAACGGCAGCCGAGTCGGACGCTTCTCCTCTTGGCTTCGTCCTTACCTAGGCCGTACCGCCGCGTTCCACGGTTCCCGGCCCTCACTTCCGACGGCCCCACGCTCCGGATCACTGGGTACCCCGGGGCCTTCCTCCAGGAGTCGGCAGAGGCACCCACGGCACGTTGCGGCCTGCTCCCCCGGCGAGACTTTCGGATCCACCGGAGGTCGATTTTGGGGTCGGCCCCCGACGAACGTGCGGCCGAATCTTCGGGACAGCGGTGGGAGTCCCTGGGGCCTGGGATCCCTGGCCCCCTACCTCCTCCCTTTTGTGCTGCTGCTGGGGGGCTCCAGGCTCCTCCGGAGGGCCGGCTGTCCTGCTTGGACTCACTCCACCTCAGGCTCCATAAGGGCCTGCCTGCGCCGGAGCCTGCCCTGCCTGCACTGACCACCACTGTGCCTCTTCCCCTGGTCAGGATCCAGCCTCCTGACTCCACTGACCCTACTCTCCAGGCACTCTGTCAGGCTGGTATCCCTGCAGCCTGGTGACCTACTGCCTGGCTTCTCCACCTCCTACCATACTAAGCCTGGGCGCCTACCCCGAAAATTCTGCCTGTCTTATTCTGTGTCCCTGGAGCTCCGTTTCCTGCATTGTAACGGGGGTGGCCGGAGCTCCCCCCCGTCTGTCCATGCCTAGCCTGTGAGATGCCCGCCTGTCCCCCCTGAGGTACCTACTTTTGACAGATGGACTCTTGATTTTCCTCCTCGGACCCTGCTCTCCGTGTTGATTGGACCGTTCCTACAGCATATTGCACCTTTTTCCTGACGTGATTCCTCCTAAACGCCTCAAGCCCTCATCGCTTCAACCACCGGTCAAGTTCCAGGCTCGCTCCCCTCCGCAGGCCCCGCCGCCTCAGACCTCCGAGGCTCTACAAAAGCCGGTTGCACCTTTGCCCTCCTCCACTGCCTCTACGTCTGCGGAGGCGACTCTTGATGTGAATTCGGATGGCCCAGTCACCGTTAAAACCCTCTACCAGCTCCTTTCGGCCCTCCGGTCTGACATCAACTCCGATCTTCAGGACTCTCTGCAGGAGGTCCGCACGGGCGTTACCGACTTAGGAAACCGCACAGATCATCTCGAGCACAAGATGGAGGAGATTGTGCAATCTCATAACGGCCTTATCGATGCCCATGGGAGCCTGCAGAGAGAGGTTGAGGACTTGAAACTCAAGGTGGCCGACCTGGAGGACAGATCCCGGCGCAACAATATCAAACTCCGTGGGATCCCGGAAACGGTGCTCCTGTCCGACTTGGCTGCCTACGCCTTGTCGCTCTTTCGTAAGCTCCTGCCGGACGCCTCGGACCAGGACCTGCTCCTTGACCGCATCCATCGCCTTCCTCGATCCAGAACAACACCTCAAAACAAGCCCCGCGACACCCTGTTGAGGGTCCACTTCTTCCACGTGAAGGACCGAATTCTGCAGGTGGCGCGGTCCGCACCTGGAGCAGCTCTCCTTGGCGACATCCAGCTCTTCCCGGACCTCTCAGCGGCCACCCTGGCCCGCCGGCGAGACTTCCGTCCCATCACCACGGCTCTTCGTGAACAGGATATCCCTTACTGCTGGGGTTACCCGACCAGGCTCTTGGTGCGCCATCTGGACGAGACTCATGATATTTCCTCCCCGGAGGCCGGTACAGTGCTCCTCCAATCTTGGAATATCCTGGTCGCGGATCCTTCTCCGGTCCCTCCTCCTCCTGTTCAGTCCGACTGGACCCGGGTGGGCACCTCTGCGGATCGTCACTCGGGTGAGACCTGACCAACCTACCCCTCGTGCCCTCTGACTGACTTGTTCTTACTGTTTCGGGACTTGCTACTACACAGCTAATCCTCGTCCCACGCTACCCCTAGGAGGGCTGCTGGCTGTCGCCCTAATTACCGTGTTATTGGGCGACAGCCAGCAGCCTGTTTCCTCTACCGTCTTTCTCTTCTTATATCTTTCAGAGTTCTGTTGCTATATCTTCTACCTCAGGGGGGCCTCTGTTTGCCTCGTCCCCACTCACTACCGTGCCGCACTGTCCCTATGTGGCACATTTGTATGCCGGATATACTGGGCCGTTTCTGTTTTTCCTTTTCCCTTTGCTTTCCCTTCTCCTCCTACCCTCGCTTTTCCTACTGCCCCCCTATCCCTCTCCTTACCGGAATGTATTTTGTGATATATGCACCCCGTTATTGTAATCTGCCCCAAACGCATACCTTGTTCCTCCTACCTCATGGTTAAGTTTTTCTCGTTAAATGTTAAGGGCCTCAACTCCCCGGCTAAGAGGCGCCTTGCCTTGGCCTCCTTTAAATCCCATTCGGCCGATGTGGTTGCCTTACAGGAGACCCATTTTTCCTCCAGACTCACCCCCACGTTTACTAGCCCTCGGTACTCTAAATGCTACATGTCCAATGGCCCGTTCCGTAAAAATGGAGTGGCCTTACTATTTGCCTCCTCTATAACCTTTGATCTCACCACCCGTATCCAGGACAAGAACGGCCGCTACTTGGCCCTTGTGGGACAGCTGGAGGGCAGATGGGTCACTGTGGTCTCCTTGTACGCCCCAAACACCCACCAGATCCCGTTCCTTCGCGCCCTGTTTGAACGCCTGCAGGATGTTAGACAAGGTTACCTCATAAGATTGATAAGACCTTGCCTCCTGCGGCGCCACCCCGCAGGGCGGTCGCATCTCCACCCCTGCTTAATCGACTCCTACTGGAATTTGACCTCCGCGATGTCTGGCGGGTCTCCCACCCCACACGTAGGGATTTTACTTTCTTCTCTGCCCCCCACTCCGTTTACTCTCGCATCGACCTTATAGTGACTGATAAGTGGTCCCTGCAACACTCCTCTGCTGTTGGCATTTCCTCTAGAGTGTGGTCTGACCACGCCCCTGTCTGGTGGATATGGAATGTGGACTTGCCCTGCGTCCCTGGAGGTTCCCCAGCTACCTCCTCACAGATTTAGTGCTGCATGACTACCTGACTCACAACTTCCCTTCCCACACTTCCTTCCCCACGCACTGGTGTGCCCTTAAGGCGGTGCTGCGGGGCGCGGCCATCCGCACTGGCTCCACCCTTCGCCGCCGTAACCATGAGGCTCACCTCTGCCTGTCCTCGGAAGTACAACGCCTGGAATTGGCCCACAAACACTCCCCTACTCCTGCTGTTAAGGAAGCGCTTGGCTTCAGATGCGCACTAAATTTGCTATTGCTAGACTCCGTCAAAAATTTTACTCATCTGGTAACAGGGCGGGCCGCATGCTTGCCCGCAAACTTAGAGCCCAACGCCTCCTCACTAAGATTAAGTCCATATCCACTAGGCAGGGTGTGACAGTGTTAAACCCTGCGCTTATTCCTGACCAATTCACGGAATACTACTCCCAGCTTTACAATCTTACCTCAGATGACTCTCTCACTCAACCATCTGCCACTTCTATCGCTTCCTTCTTGGGCTCCCTGTTGCTGCCTCAAGTGCCGGCGGAGGACCTTCTTGCCCTGAACTCCCCGTGGACGCTAGCGGAGGTCACTGCCGTTATCAAGTCACTACCCAAAGAGAAGTCCCCTGGCCCGGATGGCTTCACTAACGAGTTCTATGCCCACTTTGCAGATTGTTTAGCCCCCTACCTTACGGACCTTTTTAACTTTGTCTCAGAGGGGGGAGCCTTCCCAGCAGAAATGCTAGAGGCGCGGATCGTTACTATCCCGAAGCCGGGTAAGGACCCCTCCTTCTGTTGCAACTACCGCCCTATTGCTCTCCTTAATACAGACCTGAAAATTTACGCCCGATTACTGGCTACGCGCCTGAACCCCATCCTCCCTCTCTTGATCCATCCGGACCAGGTTGGCTTTATCCCCGGTCGCCAGGCTTCCGATGCTACGCGCCGGGTGCTTGACCTAGTAGACTTGATGTCCTCCTCGGGGAGCCAGGGTCTTCTCCTATCGTTGGATGCGGAGAAGGCCTTCGACCGCTTGCATTGGGGCTACATGCGGGAGGTTCTGCTTGGCTTTGGTTTCCAGGGGAGGGTCCTGCACTCCATACTTGCTCTGTACACTCTACCTGCAGCTAGGGTCTTCTGTAACGGCTTTCTCTCCCGCCCCTTTCCCATTAGCAATGGTACCAGACAGGGCTGCCCCATGTCCCCCCTTATATTTGCTCTGGCCATGGAGCCTCTGGCTACCCATATCAGACAGCTGCCCACCTTCCCCGGCTTTACATTTGGCGCTACGGCTCACAAAATATGCCTATTTGCGGACGATGTCCTTCTCTTTGTCTCTGACCCCGTCACTTCTCTACCTGCTCTGCATTCAGTCCTGCAGGCCTTTAGCGCAGCCTCCTACTACAAACTGAATGCCTCTAAATCTGAAGCACTCCCCCTTAATCTCTCTAACTCCTCATTGCTTGCCCTAAGGAACTGTTATCCCTACGTGTGGAGGTCGGAGTCGCTATCTTACCTGGGCATTCAAATCCCTGCCCTGATAGCCCAGGTATTCTCGGTCAACTACGTTCCCTTGCTTGCATCCCTGTCCAAACTAGTGGGGGGATGGATGCGTTATGAGACTTCCTGGCTGGGCCGAATAGCAGCCTTCAAAATGATGATCCTCCCGAAACTGCTGTACTACTTCCGCACCATCCCTCTCCTGCTCCCTACCCCCTTCCTCAATAAACTACGTGCTCTCATGACCTCCTATGTCTGGAGGCGGAGGCATGATCCTCCCAAAACGCCAGGGGGGGCTTGCTCTGCCGGACCTGGGACGTTATAGGGAGGCTTGCATCCTTGCCCATGTGCGAGACTGGGAGCTCGCACCGGGATGTAAGCCCTGGGTGGACTTGGAGAGGGCTCTTTCTGGCCCCCTCCCTGCTGCGGACTATCTTTGGATCCCTCCCCCAATGCCCCCGGCGGGGCCCATACCACTGCTCACTATTGCGCACGCGGTCCGGACCTGGGATAGGAGTGTGGTAGCTGCGCGTTTGCTCCCGCTCCCATGTAGTAATGCCTCCCTCCTAGCTGTCTCCAAATTGATTCCTGATCTCTCCTTCACCTCCTGGATCAGGCGTGGCCTTTCCCTGCTGTCACAGGTTCCTCGAGGCTGGCGTGCCCCGCTCCTTTGCTCATTTGCAACTGGAGTTTGCCCTCCCGGACTCTGACCAGTACAAATACCTACGTCTGACCCATTGGTGCTCCGAGATTCGATGTCGTGGCCCGTCCATCACTCCTCTCCCAGAACCATTTCTTTCCCGCTTCAAGTCAACGTCCTGCCGGGGTTCCATCTCCTTCTGGTATCGCTCCCTGCAACCTGAGGCTCCCTCCTCTAAGTCCGCCCCTCATCTAGCGTGGGAACGGGATCTGGGCTCCTCACTATCCCACCTCCAATGGGAACGTATCTGTACTACGGCCTTCAGACTCTCTGGGTGTGTTGATCACGCTGAAAGGCAGGTCAAGCTCATCAATCGCCTATACCTCACGCCGCAGCGCCTCCACAGGATATGGCCCTCAGTTCCATCGCATTGTTGGAGACTCTGTGGTGAGGTGGGAGACATTGCTCATGTTTTTTGCTAAAGTCTCCTACAGCTATAACATGGAGACGCTCGANGCTCCCTACTCCCTGCGTCCCGCCTCCCCTGCAGTTAGATGGCTTGGCTGGGCGGAATACCTAGCGAGAGTTCAGCCCGCTTGCTCCCCTCCGCTTCCTCTGAGTCCCGAGTCTCCTGAAGCCGCGCTATCCTTGGACTCCGAGGCCTCCGAGAGCCCCCCACCATCGGTATTGTTAACCTGACCATGGCCCCCCTTGATCGGCTGTATGCTTAATGTTTACCTCTGTGTATCTGTCTGTACATATCTAAGCTATTGCCTCCCACATTGTTTGATACGTAGACCAGTTGTTACTCTGTACTTTCTTGTTTTACGCTGAATTGTACTAAGTGCATGCTCTTCCTTATGCACCTATTCCGGTTCCTTCCCCCTTCCCCCCCCTCCTGTTCTTTTTGGTTTATCCTTAAATGTGTGAAGTTGTATTGCAAGCTTAGTGCCGTTGTATCATTCGATTCGCTCCTGTTGAGCGCACTATTTGTATCGCGACTTTTCAATAAAAACTTTATTTCGAAAAAATATCTTGGACCAACATGGTGGGACACTTAACATAATATTTTGTAATGGATTTGGTCTGCAGGTTCAACATGGCTGTACCCGGCAACCACACAATGAATAGATTGTATGGTAATGATTCTAATTCTGCGGTGCCAGATAGCACAGGACAACTTTAGAGGTCTTGTGGAGTCTATACCTTGAAGTATCAGAGCTATTTTATGGAACAGAGGGAACACAGGTGGTTTTAATGTTTTGGCTGATCGCTGTATAGATTGATGTTTACAGGTGGCTTTATGGATATTGAGCAGTAAAGTAAATAGAACATAGTGGCATTATAATTAAGGCAATGGCAATACTTTTGCAAACAACCCTACCCTTTACCAGAAAAAGAAAACACTAGACTGTAGCTGTGAATATTTACTTTCATTGTCCTTTGTATTGCAAAATAACAGGACATACTGCATTCCATATTTTTTGTTACTTATCATTTTCTTATAAAATCAATTTACCCATTCACATACTATGCATAATAAAATAGATCTGGAGTTTGGAAATAAGAAAACAGGGACATTTATACTGAGCAAAACCATGGTAATATCAGGGCTGGTGCTAAGTCTCTGAGCACCCTAGGTGAGACTTAGCACCGCCCCCAACACACCTGCCCCCGGTGTGGTTCACATAGGAGAAGGGAGAACCGCCAGGCAGCAGGCGCCCATGCTAATTACTATATACTCACATGCTAATTATTTACATCCCTGGTTATGATATAACCCAACATGTAAAGTGATGCCTCCCCATGCCAGATGTACCAGGCAGTCGTCTAATAGTAGTGCACTGTACTGAATAATGCTCCAGACCAAATCCAGTTCATCCAAAACAAATTGCAGTAGACAAATGTTTTAGCAGTCATTAAGCATTAGGAATGCTACTATAAAAACCGTATGATTTTGAAATGTTACAAACTTAGTTGTTGTGATTATTCCATTGTGTCACATAAGTCACAAAGCCTAAGGTGAGCATCTCTATGTGTTGTGTTACTGTTATCTCAAGCAAAAGCAATTATCTTTCCTGAACTCAATTTTTACTAATTTTAGTGTCAGCAGGAAAATGCTACTTCATGGACCTTGACTGAAGCCACCACAGAAACGTTGCTGATGATTAAGCTTTGAATCTCCAGTTCAAACCCCAAAAAATGGCTTAAGTGTTTATTAATTAACTTATTTATTAAGTGATAGAATACTAAAAGAACCTATGATCTAGAATATGAGACTAGCCATACAGAAGACAATAGATTGGATCCCCACAGTCATCGAGGTACAAGAGCAAGACAGGTGCTACCATTAGGCAATCTTAGGTAGTCTCTTAGGGCACCAAGCATGTGGACAATTGGAGAATAGATACCACGTAGGTGAGTTAATAATAGGGATCCATGAATTTATAAATAATTATATAGGGGAGGGCGAGGGCGAAAGACACTGGGTTGAACTTCATCTAGGGTGCCCAGAGACCTAGCAAAGCTCCTGTAAAAGATAGATTTATCTTAGTCCTGCTGTTTGGTATTCATAACAGCCATTCTAGTTCCAACGCCCCAAACTAGCAAGTAAAAGAGACAGCATAATGTGAGATGACTGGAAGTTCCAAGAATAATTGCGATTGCTGCTTAAGGCACAAATATTTTCTGGACAGTTTCGTTTCTAATGCAGATTTACATGAAATCTACTCACAATTCACTATGACAGCCCATATATTATATAAAGGCAGCTATTCCATATTATATCAAAAAGCAAAAAATAGGCTGATTTTCATCCCCAAATTGAAAATCCCCCAAAGCTCTGTGATTATATATATTACATATAAAACCTGTTGATGCCAACCATTTTCTAGACTATGCCAGCAACCACCACCTCAAATGGAAGACCAATATCATGAAGGGCCAATTCCTTAGATTATGGCGCAACTGCTCCTTAAGGGATATCTTTTGCTCACAGGCAGAAAATCTGATCAAATCCTTTAAAGAGGAAGCATATCCTCTGGATCTATTACAAAAAGGCTCTTACGGAAACATTGTCAGTTGGTAAGTCCCTAATTGGGGAGACATAATTGGCGAAACCATCTCAAATTCCTCGAAGGCAAGTGGCCCATACAATCAACGGACCATTACCAAGAGGAAATTCAATAAAAGCTTATATTTTATATCTAGCTTTAACCAAGCAGCCACTAAGATTTGTAAGATCCTCAGTAAGAATCATGATCTATTAACTCTATTAAACAATCGTTACCCTCTACACCCAGAATAATCTTAAAATGAAATAAAAAGCAAATCTTTGTGTTATTTAAAGATAAAGCTAAATATTTTCTTAGCAAGCAAAAGTTTATTGCATCATGGTATATTCAACGTTCAGATTCACTACATTTTTAGTCTTTAATGTCAGGAGGAGTGGAGGGAAGAACTCCAGAAGATCTTCACTTGACAGTATGAATGGACAAGATATTAATTGAAAGTATGAATGGATAAAAAAAACTAATCACAAAAATAACATTTCTGTAAAATCTATTTTTTTTTATTTTTTATTTAAAATATTAATACTCAGTACAAGGGAAATGCATAATACACACTCCCATACTTAAGACTTCATTTCTAAAAGTAAAATGATATTGCAGTGGTTCTATATACATTCTGTGGAGTCTAAATATGTAGAAGTGTACTGATAATTGTATTATGTTATTACAGGTAGCAGTGTAAATTATAATTAAACATTGTAAAATGCTCAATCGGATATTAGTGTCATACATCTAAACAGCATACAATGGGCTGTGTTTTGTAATTAGCATGCCTAATCCACGCACTGTAGACAGGAATAGGAATGCTAAAAGAAGCTGGGTAGAGGGAAGTGGACGAAACTTTATGCACTGATATGCTTCATATGAAGAAGATCAGCACGTAAATGTTAAGGTAGTCTTCTGAACACTTAAGTGTCCAGAAGCCTATATAAGTTAGGGGAGAGTGAGAGGAGTGAAGATCTTCTGGATTTCGTCCAATGTATGAAACCTACATGATGATGATGACTATGACCTGTGCTACCATTTTATTGTGTACTGTCTGTTAACATACACCTGTCATTTATGAAACTGTCAAAGTCAGAGCTGGAGTCGGAGACTAGTGAAATGAAGGAATTGCTTTCTGAATTATCCTCAGTGTTCAGCATTTTCATAAACCTTTCAAATTCTTCTTTGAAAGCCTTGTCTTCCTTCTCCAGGCATCTCAGTATTTCTTGCAGGTTTTCAGCAATGCTTCTTATCTCGGCAGCTGCCTCAGTCCTAGCACCTTTGTGTAGATCTACTGCTCCCTTAATAATAAAACCTGCATCAACCAATATGAAGAGTACAGAAAAAACTCCAGTAATCGCTCTGGCTGCCTGAGCCCCCTGAGCTACCAGCTGGGCTCCGCGAGATGCAATGGCCGTTACTCTGCCCAGCTGAACCAATCTGCTGATCTCTATCGCCAAAAAGGCAGTTCTACCACTAAATTTGCCTGCTTGGGCAAATGTTTCTCGTCTTCTTGCTGCCATCTCACGCTTAAGAGCTTCGATCTCATTTCTCATTTTCTCAGAAACCTCTTCAATACTAGCTAACTTGCTATTAATGTCTGCTACAATCTCTTCTACTCGGCTGCATTTCTTTTTAATATTCACAGTATCGGCTACAGAAGCCGCTGCGCCTGCCACCCCTCCTGCTACTGCCACACCAATGCCAACACCACTGATTATCAGTGACGCACCTAATGTTACAGGGGCCAGAGCTAGGCCTACAATGGTGGTGATTCCGCCAGCGATTCCAAATGAGCTTCCTGTGACACTGGCAATGGTGGCACCTTTGTGAAACTTGTCTATGCCATCAGCGATATTCAGCAGTTCTCTAATGCAATCTTCAAGATGTCTTATAATCGGTGCCCATTCAACTTCAAACTCTTGAAGGTATGTAATTATCTGTTCATAATAAATAATGAAAACAATAATAGCAAAGGAAAATTATATGTGTATGAAATATTTGTGTTGTTATCTGACACCTAGTCACATAAAAATAGGTATGGACTGTGTGGGACTTGCAGATTCATATTGAAATAAGCAATATGAATGCTGGTTTCAGCTTTTGACCAAATAGAATGGAATGCTTTTGACCAAATCCAGATGAGCTGATGTGATCTGTTTTACCGCAACCTAATGTATTAAAATTAGATCTTACCTTTTGCATCATGTCAACAGAAGAATCGGACTGAAAATACAAAAAGTTACATTCATCATTGTTTGATATTTAAGAATTATAACGGCATAAATTACTATTGAGGTGGACTGGATACAGAATTTGGGTGATGCTGACCTCTGACCTCTGCCTTAACACTTCTGTGCCATCCTCACTTATAATGGGCATAGCAAGGAAATCTGAATAAGACAGAGCATGTCTATAATGCCCACACTGTACTTCCCTCCCTATTAGCACAATTGATATTGGATTCCTGTAACATCCACCGCTGTGAGCACCAGTACGTGTGAATGTGTGTGTTTCTGCTTGTATAAGTCTAGATCCAGTCTAGAATAAATATAATAACATACCATATCGGAATCTCTGGGATGTTTGGACTCTCAGCAAATAATAGGAAATCTTCCTTTTATTAGACTATAAGACAGAAATGACATATTACACAACATATAAATATATTATACATAAATATAAAATATGATCAATTGATATTATTAATGGAAAATCTTATCCCATATTCTATGCATGTAGGAAATGTTTACTGGGGGTCTGTATGAAATCCTTAGTTACACATATAGTGGGTTGGACCTTACTGTCACAAACCATATGCATCGACATTTTAAAGGAGCAAAATTGCGTCACCAGCGTCAGAGTTGGAGCAGCTGGAATATTAGACCCAGTTTTCAGTGATACGTTTTATCAGTAGTACAAGGGTTTTTTTTTTGCTTATACATATTTAAACAACATATTTTAACAAACTTGCCAAAAGAGAACACTGCTTCATGTCTCCTCTTTTCCTGGTCTATGCTGAATGACTACCAGTAAGTATCATGTTTATTCTGGAGTTGGAGAGCCCTTGGAAAGCCCTTTTTACAATATATATATATATATATATATATATATATATATATACACTCTGTGCTAGAATTGACCCCTTTCCAACATCCTTTATAATGTTGGGTGGTAGCAGTGTGGGGTATGCAGATAAGCTTTCGTGCTGGTGGGTACCTATTGGTGGAATGGAGACAGTTCGGTCTAAGAGCAGCATAACACTTTTGTGAGGACATCACAACCTAGTGCTTGGGACCTCTAAGAGACCTCCTTTCAGGAGCTGGGGTGGTCTAGTTCTGGTGGGTCGAATGCTTGCTGGAGGACCGGCAAGGTTGTTGAAGTCAAAGTGGATGACCTCCTGATAAGATTGTACTCCTGAACAATCTACATTTACTTGAGTTACATCCAATCATAAGTTAATCTTTATAATTCTAAATCAATAAATATCATGTTCCCTTTATAAAACCCAGATATTTGTATCTGTCTATGTATTCCATAAAGTATGCCTGGCTGCTTGGTGCAGCACATCAGAACACAATACACTGATGATAAAGATGAATGCTATACAATATCAATCTGTAATTTGGACCAATGCAATTATATTCCCCTTTTTATACCCACATACATACATATCCTCACTCATCTCAAGATATGTATCCCAGCACGTTCTCTAAGATCTTCACAGGATCTAAGGCTCCTTTCTAGTTTCAATATCCCAAACTAGAAAGTGAAAGTCAGAAAGAGCATAAGATAAGCTGCCTGGAAGTCCCAAGACTAATCACAAATGCTGCAAGATGCTAAATTATTTTCTGTATGTAGAATCTACTTTCAAGTCACTAGAATGACCAATACATTAAATACAGAGCTATTTTGCAATTAGCATGTGACTTGTGGCAAAAAAGAACATAGAATGAAAACATACTTACTGAGATGTTATTGGCGAATGCTGTAGCTGCTGAATGTTTCAGTTAAAAGTGAAAGCAACTTTTATATTTAGGAGATGGACCACACCTCAATATTTACAATGCATGATTCATTTGTCTATGTATTAGTGCCAATGAAATAAATATAGTTACATTGTCCCCATGTGCCTGCTTCCTTGTGTGATTTTGAAGAGATTTAGAATCTGTGTGAAAGGTGCAAAGGTACATGCACAAGAACACCACTGTATATTGTGAATATAGCATGGTTGCCAACTGTCCCTGAATATCAGGGAGACTCCCTGAATAATGGCTGATCTCCCTGACTCCCTGAAGTGCTGGATAATCTCCCTGATGCTCAAAGTCAGTTCAAAAGTATTTGAAGTATGATGAGAGAATTAAGAAATTATTATTATTTGTATAAAGAGGTCATTGCTTCTTCTATTTACACTCTTCACAATAAATATTGAAAGTGTTAGTTTACTGATAATATGACAATAAATAAATACTGATAGTTTACTGAATACTTGATAGTTCACCTGGCAGCGCTAAAATTGCTCATGGGTGGAGCTATTTATAGGACACACCCCCTTGTTTGCATAGGTCACACACCCCTTTGCCCAGAGATTTTCTAGCCCTGCCGCAATCTCCCTGATATCCGTTTTCAAAAGTTGGCAACCCTGTTTTACTCACTCTTGATTTATTCATTAGTGCCTAAAGATCGGAATCTGGCCCATTGTGTAGTGTGCTGCTAGGGAGTGGATGTATAGAAGTGTTTTCATTTACATGAATATTGATTGACCCTCCGGTATTATACCTATCCCTCCCTGACTCC
Source organism: Platyplectrum ornatum (assembly GCA_016617825.1). NCBI lineage: Eukaryota > Metazoa > Chordata > Amphibia > Anura > Limnodynastidae > Platyplectrum > Platyplectrum ornatum. The sequence continues at coordinate 1,309 of JABWIB010003173.1, read as the reverse complement.
CCCTTGTATTATACCAGTCCCTCCCTGACCCCCCCTTCTATTATACCTGATACACCTGGTATTATACTGTACCTGTCCTCCCCTGACCCCCCCTGGTATTATACCTGTCCCTCTTTGCCCCCTTGTATTATACATGCCCCTCCCTGACCCCCCTGATATTATACATGCCTTCTCTGCCCCCCTTATATTATACATCCCCCTCCCTTTAACTTACCTTCTTATTTTACTTTACTTACTTATGTCTGGGCTGATCACAGGTAGAGAGCTGCCATTTAAAACTGGGCCTGGGGACAGAGTCACGTGACGTCATCGGGTGCGGAGCCACGGATCCCATGAAGCCTATTCTTTAATACAGCACCGGAGCCCTACTTCGCTGCAATGGAGGCCTCTCTCTGATACCTCTTTTCCAACAACCTGGGTTTTTACCCTGCATTTTTCCCAGGTCAAAAAAGACCCCTTTTCCACTGCAGTGACCCGGGAAAAATCCCAGTTAAAGCTCTACATTGGTTCCAAGAAAAAACCTGGGTCACTTTACCTGGGTTTTTGTTCTTGGGACCCATTTCCAGTGACAAAAAAACCTGCGTCAGTGGAAAAGGGGTATGAGTGTTCACTTGTGACTGAGAGGCCTCTACAGTACAGCACTGACAGCCGAAGCTTAAGCAGCACAGTACTGCCGATCATTAAGCGCTGTCAGTGCTGTACTGTGGAGGCCTCTCAGTCTCAAGTGAAGTATGTGAGTGGCCTCCTTAGGACAACGGTCTACCAGGAAACTTCCCGTTAAGGCCTATCGCCAATTCGCCCCTGAACTCTATACACAATGCAGAGAGCTCACCAGTGATCACTATACACATACAGAGAACTCACTAATGAACTGTATACACAATGCAGAGAGCACAGTGCAAATTACAAAGAGAGAGGGGAGTCACAGCAGCAGTGTGAGAGAAGGGATCTGGTCTCAATAAAAGTAAGTATATTAACTAAATTACTTTATCCTGTTATAAAACTAAGGGGAAAATTCACAGATAAGCCTACACTGTGATTGACACAGTGTGATAAACCTGAGTAAAGGAGGGAAAGGAGACTCCAAAATTAAGGAGTACTGAAAAGTACAGGTTAGGGTGAGGACTGGAGAGTACTGGAAGAAGAGACGACTTGAGTATACAGGAGCAAGAGGAGACTGTAGAATATGGGACAGAGGAGACTGGAGAGTATGAGAGAGAGAAGACTGTAGAATATGGGAGAGAGGAGACTGGAGAGTATGAGAGAAAGGAGACTGGAGAGTATGAAAGAGAGGAGACTGGAGAGTATG
>JABWIB010003171.1:22652-40683 GCA_016617825.1 Platyplectrum ornatum | reverse complement strand
GGGCAAAGTCAGTAAAAGTCTGGGGGGCCAGTGGGCCCAAAATGTGTGAAAATCTGTCGATGCCCTTGCCAGCCCATAGCATAGCGGAGCGTATTGAGTTGGATTTGATAAATATAGGATTATGTAGTTTGCATAAACCCCTAACAGCAAGGAATTCTGCATAAAACACAGGATCAGCTAGCTGCACCTTGTGTGGCATTCAATCTGGGAGGACTCGTACAGTATGAATACGAGGTACGCTTAGTGGTTGGGCATAAGTATTTACATTGGAAAGTGTTTGGCTACGTGGCTAAGTGCAGCACTTAGAGTGAAATTCTGTATGTTAGCTTTGTGTTAACGCATGTAAAAGGCGTCTCCAACGCCTTTAAAACAACAAGATACTCCTTCAGATTGGTCACATGCGTAATATCACGCAGAGATCAACCAGTATGATCAGATCTGCAAATCANAAATATGGTGGACGCGACTCAACCAATCAGCGCTCTTTCTGCTGGTTGCAGCAGACTGCATGCTGTTTCATAGAGCGCATGTTTGTCTTTCCTGAGCTGTCCCACATCTGGACACCTGCNTTGTAGCCTGGAGCGGAGTTCCTGATACAGGATGCAGGCTAGAAGCATCTCCTGCGGTCCTGGAATGAGCCAAGCCCCNGGAGAGGGAGGCTTTGCTTGGACACGTGCAGTTGTTGGACCCCCAGTAATTCTGTCAGCACAGCCACTGGGCGGACACTTGTCAGAGAGCAGCTCCCCACAGTGCCTGTATGATAAGGTACACTCTGACACTCTTAAAACGGCAGGTACATTGTCTACCTGAGTGTTATTGTTCCCCTCTGTGGCCTAATCCTCCCTGTATTCCCCACCATTAATCCCATAGCTCATCCTGTCCTACAGAAGCCTTACCTGGCGGCTTTATACCCAATATATTATACTTTTTATATTTTTTATTTTAACCATAAAATTTTTATTGAAGACATAAACGGGGGGGGGGGGCGGTATATATTATACATTTTTAATAACACTTCTCGCTAGGGTAGCCTCCTGCACCGCACCACAGCAAAACTGCAAAGAACATGTTAACTATATGAAATGGACTGTTCCACAATCTGCCAATTCACATCACTTGGGACTGACCCATTATTCAGAATTCTGTTTCAAATGAAACGGTATAAAGAACCAGCCATGATGACCATCCACCAATGCAGGGGTAAGTCAACCTGCGGCTTTCNAGGCGTTGTCAAACTACAAGTCCCAGCATGCCAACACCATGAAAGCTACAGGCTGCCTACTCTTACATTAGGGACTGCTTTACCTCAATATAACATCCCCTCTATGTAGAGCTGCACAGACACAGTTGATAACCAAAGTACGATGGGACTTGTAGTTTCACAACACCTGGAGAGCCGTAGGTTGCCTACCTCTGCACTAAAGTTATTATCTCTGCCAGGAGCCGGCAGAGAAATGGGATTTTATGACTCATGGAAAAAGGTTTCAATATCAGGGTTTCCCTCAGCAAAAGTGATCAGTGAGATTAGGCAATTGGATAATCTCATCTCTTGAAATGAAATAGCTGAAGCTCCAGATATTTAATTCTAATGTAGAGATGAAATAATGACACCTGAGTGTTGTAGTATGATTACTGGATATAAAATCCATACTGCACTATAGAGATGATCAGGACAATCACTGATCAATGTATGATATTCCTGATAAGAATTGTAGTGGATGACCATCTGTAATTAGCTANTGTACTTTTACATCCCATTGCTTGGTCTATAATTTTCTCTAGTTCGGGGCCAAACAAGACCCCCCCATCAAAGGACAACGACTCCAAAGCCTTTTTAGACTCCGTGTCCGCATGCCAGGAACGGAGCCANAGAATACGGCTTATGGCAATAGACTTGCCCTGCAAGACTGTCTGAGCCCAGGACTCCATAGCCTTAGCCACCCATGCAATAGCAAACACAGGTCTAAGGGTAACCGTGGATGCTAAAAAAAAAAAAATTAAATAAAATTTTAAGTAAATTATCACAGCCAGTAATATCCTTAAGGGCAGCTGCGTCTGAAATAGGAAGTGCCATAGACTTAGATAATCTGACAATAAGGGCATCTACCCGAAGTGGCGATTCCCACTTTGACACCATCTTAGGAGGCAAGGGATAGAGTAACCTAAACCTCTTAGGAATAGTAAATNTCTTATCCGGTTGTTTCCAGGCAGCCTCCACTATCTTACTTAACTGAGGAGAAGTGGGAAAGGAAATCACCCGTTTTTTTCTTCCTTTTAAACAGAAGAGGGATCATCGCCAAGCATGACATGCAATGCACTTGCCAACACATCCCCTAAACATCATTCCTTTCTCGCTGTGTCTACCTATATATTTACATAAACAGAGAACAAACAAGTTAAACAACGCAGCATCTGGTCATTACAACAGTTGCATCCAGATTTAGTAGCGGATGGGCGATTAAATATGTTCCACCATGACTATTCCACCCCACTGACCTCTACTAAGCTGACTCTGTAACAGTGTTTGGACCTTCTAGAACAGGGGAAGGCAGAGTATGGCTCTCCAGATGTTGTCAGACTAGGGGTCAACNCTCCGATGTGACATCATCTTTCATTGTGTGATCAAGAATATTCTTTTAATTATAAATATCCTGTATATAGTGCTTATACTGTCCCCTAGGAGGAGACTTTCCGAGAGCATGGTAAAGNGTCCTTCCAGTGCCTGGCAATCAGGGATTTGGCTGCGTTGCAACCATGGATCAACAGTTTGTCAACGTGTTTGGGCAGGGTGTGCAAGGGTTTATGGAGGAGGAAAACAGCAGGGTTACGTGGGAGGGTTACCGACAACAACTGTTGGAGAAAGGCTATAGCCTCATCCCAGAACGAGGCCATTACGGGGCAGGTCCACCAGATATGCAGAAGGGAACCCACCCCCCCACAACCACACCAGCACAGCTGTGAGGTAGATGGGTACATACGGTGCAGCTTGACCGGGTCCAGGTACCACCTTGTGTACAATTTAAAAGCAGTTTCTCGGACCCCGACACTGATTGATGCTTTTGCTTCCCGGGTTCGGATGTCCTCCTAGTCCTCCTCGTCCAGCGGCTCCCCCAGGTCCTCCTCCCAGAGAAGCTCATGGGGTTCCCAATCCGGCAGTGGGGCAGAAGAAGTAAACGGTAGAGGTCAGAGATCAGGCCCCGGTGACCAAACGATTGGCAGCACATACGTTCAAATGTGGTGAGANTGGTGCTGTGGAGCTGGGCACTAGGTGGTTAAAAATAAACCACCCCGGGAGAAGCTCCTTCCCCTGCCAACCCCCTCCCCGCCTCAGTTTTATACCAGAGACCCCGGAAGGAGAGGAAGAAGGAGAAGCTTAGACAGAAAAGAAGACCTAACCACACCCCAATCTACTGAGCGAAAGGGTGGGCGCGCAGTGTCCCCCAGATGTCCCTTGGCAAAAATAGCGTCCTCCTCATAAGAAGAGCCGCGTATAAAAATTCACGAGATTCTGCTACCGTAAGCTTTTTCCCGTCTTCGCACGGGATTGAATCGGCCCCTTAGAGTCCTGACCCTTCTTAGACATCTTGTGAAGGGGAAGAGGTAATGGGGCAGGACAGTGGGGAATACTAATAAACTGAGGTAAAAAATCTCCACAAAGTACAAACAAAATCAACTATCCTGCTTCTAATATAAGCGGAATGTGATGAAACCACAATTTCCTCAAAAAATTATAAAAAAAATATATATTTTATTCTATATAAATGCCCAAAAGGAACAATTAAGCCCTCCCCGAAATAATAAAATCCCCAAGGAGAGGAGCAACTCCAATAGCAGTGGAAAATGTGAGGAAAGCACAGCAGTATTCCTGTCACACAGCTGAGAGGAATAACTATGATTTTGGCGGTACAAATTCAACAGAAAGAACCCCAAGGGAGGAGGAAACAACTCAGCAGAGGGGGCGCACCAACTCCTCCCCCTCTGGACTGGACCCAAGGAAGGGTTCTTACCTGTGTATATATATATATATATATATACACATACAGGGGCCCTTCACTGTTCTTTGGAAGCAACCCCCAGCTCCTAGACTGAGGTGGAGGACTTGTCCATTCCTTCCCCAGAGAAGAAGGAAGCCGACAAAAACCATCTGATGCAAACCATCAGGAGCAATCAGATGACACAGTTAGCCATCTTGAAGAGCGCCGTCCAACGGACTGCTTTCCTGTGGAGAGACTGAACTCCGAAAGAATCCGGAACTCTCAACATGCCACCGGAGGACAGGTCCTCACTGTGGGGACCTAGGGAGAGAGAGCAGCCGCCGTTCGGTGCTGCAGCCTCACTCCCACCTCGGCTGCCATAGCGCTGTTGCACTGAGGGGGAACGGGTGCTGCGATANCAGAAGCTCGAGCTTCCAGCAGGTGCCCAACTCCAACAGGTACTAGGAAAAAACTGAGGCGGGAGGGGGATAGAGCTTCTCCCGAGGTGGTTTTTTTTATTTTTAACCGACTAGTGGCCAGCTACACAGCACCAACGCATTGTAGCATTGTCCCTCAGATGGTCCGTTGGAGAAATTATTCACTACAATAAATACATAAAATTTCACTTAATTTTAATAATCCAAAAACCAGGCAGCAGAGACAAGCCAAAACTTTATTCAGAACTTCATTCTAACAAATTAGAATTTACAAAAAGTAAATCTTACAAAGACAGGGATAGCATAGGAAAAACCACAGTGCTTAGACTCTTGGAATATTGTAGGTTTCTTACATAAACAGAACTGCCATAGGCATATTATATTTAATATTTTTTTTTGTTTTTATTAACCAAGCCTAAATGGCTGTATTCTGGAGAACATAGTATTATATTTTTTAATTTGCACAACAGTGAAGTGCATGTTTACACGTTTCTATAACTTTGGAAAGGTCAANGGTGCGTTTACAGTAGGTTTCTTTCATGCAGAGTCTGCTCCAAAACTTTCTGCCAAAAAACAAATGAAGAATATTAGAACATGTCAATGTAAACACTCACCATCCACTCATACCTGCATGTTCTTACATGAACTACCAAGGCCAAACTCACCAGCTGTTCTCCTACATACAGGAAACCTATTGTATTACTACACACACTGTATACAAACACCTACAAATCACTAGCTTTAGTTAAGTAGTCACCGTCAGTATACACTACATAACTTACCAAGGATCATTATACTAGAGATCTGTGTGTAAAGAGACCGATACATACAAGCACTGTAATAAAACCCATGGCCCCACTCATAAAGCACTTTAAAAAACTGATCACCAGTGGTGGTTGCAATGACTTAAGTTAATTCCTTAAGTGCCTACTACTACGTGTCCCTTACAGCCCCATTGTTCCAGTGTCTCCCTGATGGATGAGGGAGAAAGTACCATCAAAAGCCAGGGAGACAGCGCTGCAGGAACTTAAACACGGACAGACTGTATGATAAACCAACAACTTGTAAGTAAATAGGCTATATAACCCTTGACACTGCAAATTATTATCTTGGGTCCAATGACTCTATAGAGAGTCATACAATTAAATAATACGTCCCCAGAGTGTCAAAATTCTCTTTGCACACACAACAGTGATAACTGGGACACCCAATAATCGATCTAGTGAATAGTCNACTTTGCTAGCTTAATACACTGTAATATGTGGAGTAAATATAGAAATTTGAATATGAGGCCAAGTGTGAGCATAGGGTATGACCTCTTCATTATCAGTCACACATACTGTAACAAATATTGCCAGAGACTCCCAGAGGTAAAACAAAGGAAATGCGTGTTTGGTTTTGGTATGAAAACCTAATCGAGAGAAGAGTAAACTCACCAGGCTCTTTTAGTGACAATCCGTCTCCGGCCAGCTCAATNGATCCATCTTCTTGTCCATTCAAATTAAGAATTTCATTGCACAAATTATTTTTCACTTCCTCTTCTTCCATATCAGCCATTAGATCAGCCTGGTGACCAGAAATAATAACTATGAGCTCATACACTGAAGGCAGCTTATTATATTCCTCAGAGCTTCACATAATATAAAATACCTTAGGTAGAGAGAGCTTTACAGGTAAGTCCTCAACTTTTACAAAGTCATCTTCATCAGATTTCTGACTCAGATTTCCAGAGCCGGTCTCCTGGGTAACAAAGATGCACAATTCAGACGAGCTCANAGTATTAACAAAGGTCCTAATACATGCCGGTATTCTGATCTCAGGAGGGTTTAATAATATGCACCTCATATTGGCTGCAGTTATAAACATACATCACACAAACAGATGAAATATACTAAAGTATTAAAACTATGAAATACAGGATGGTCCACAAGCATGGAAATACATTATAAAATAGAAATGAATAAGAGACAATGAAACCAATGGCTGCACATTTTATCTGGGTGTGGTAGAAAAGGTTTTAGGGCATGTTGACAGTATGGCAGATATCTTGGATAGAACTTTTAGTTTTAGGGAACATTACTGGATGGTGCAGAGGAAATAATGACTTACATAATCATTAACCAGCACAGGGGAATCAGTGGCTGGGCTTCCAGGGCCGGAGCTCTCGGTTGATGTTACAGAAGATGGCTTGGCATCCATATCCACTGAAGCAGATAGAACATTTTCTTTATTCAAATGAAGCGGAGTAGAGATCTTGTCAGATGTAATATTAGCAAAGGATCGAATCTGCTCTTCTTCTACATTATGTTCTCCCGGAGCTAAGTGACAAATGAGGGGTTTTTTTGCATTATTTTTCTCTGAACATTATTTGGGGGGGGGGGGGGTAAAGCCCTCTACAATCATGTAGAAAGGCATTACAGTTTTGGATTACCTGTTACAAAAGGTGGAGGTTGCTTATGCATTTATTGCTGCAAAACTCAAATACTTTTTTTGTGCATAAATATTTATATAAACCAAGGGGTTTCTAACATTTTAAAAGTAGCTGCAAAGTGTGCGGTTGTAACCCCTTGTTTTCTCCCTTTTTCTTTTCTGTACCCCATTTATTATATAAGACTGTTTAATAAAAATTTATTGATGATAAAAAAAAAAAGTAGCTGCAATGAGGTCTATTGTTGCAAATTGCATATATACTACAGTAGGTGCTATTATACTATACAGGCCTAGATTGAGCTGCAGTACAAGCATGGAGACCTTGCAGAGTACAGAATTCCTTCAGAGAGATACATTATTCAATAAGAATTATACAGTAAAGATATAGCAATATCATCCAAAAATGGACATTCTATTTCAAAATAAATACAGACGGGAAAAGCGAGGGATTATGTTCTAAAATATATTTCAAAATGATGTTTAACATGCTGGTGTTACATATCTTGCATGTAATATCAGCAGCTTATCACATTACCCATGGCTCTTTGTATAAACATAAACATACAAATGATTGCCATTTCTGTAGCTCAGCACCAAAATACTGTTAGCGAGATAAATTACCNGAGTTCTGTCTGTTAACCAGCGCTGAATTATCACACACTGCTGTAATCTTTGGAGTATTTTTCAGCAGCTGCAGAATGAATAAGAATAGTTGACATAAGTCTGCTCTCTGTACATGTGACAGCACTGCTAACATACACATGAGCTAGCTACCGGATTATTTTCACTGGCATCAGCCGTTTCAATGCTTGCTTCCAGGGATGTCTGCACATCTACAGGCCCTGCTTCAAACTCGAAGTTCTCCTCCTCCTCATTCTCATCTTCACCGCTGCCATAGTTTGTCAAAGCTTGTGTCTCTGCTTTGGATAAATCTGTCCCAAAATTACACAGAAAACACATTAATCGCACCACCTCCAACATGAAATGTAAGAACCTGGAACTTATCACTAAACTGACAAAACAAAGACGCGCCCAAAAAATGTATCAATTAATTCAAAATAAAAAAGCAAGCAGACTCTTCATTCATAAACTTGTATGTACAACCGGAAGTCTACTGGAGAGAAATCTGGTCCTTATGATCCATAAGACATTTAAGGCTATGCCTANAATAGTTATACAAGCAAAACATTCATGTACATACTGATGGACACTGGTCCACTCTCATTCCCATCTTCATCCTCAGAAATATCAGATCTCCCACTATGAGCTTCAGACACATTAATATTTTTATTTGGAGATTTTGCAGCTGTCTCCGTTTCATCTTTGTCCTAACAGGAACAAGGGAAATATTACAATGACAACAATTTGTAATCACAAAAAACCATAATAACTTCTGGTTACTGAAGGTTAATAACGCTTATTTAAAAGGACATAAAAAAATATATATATATATAGTGTCATATACACACCTTGTCTTCATCATCAAGCTCTCTGGGATCTGAGCTTTGTTCCCCCTCAAACATTTTCTGTGCCTAAGAGAAAATAACAAAGAAGTTGCATGTAACTACAAACATACTGTATACTAGTCACTCATATCAGAAACACAATGAGCACTAGTTTGTTTTTAGGGCAACAATCTTTATGTCGTGTAGTTCTATAGAAAACAAAAAATAATTCTGACATAACACTGATTTTATATAAAATATAGCTATATACACTGTATAACAGCAGATCTGAGTGCAAGCTGCGCTCACATGCACACTATGGCTTCACACGCCCAAGGGGGCATTCATTANCCTCTCCCTCCCCTAGTGCGTACAAGCCTACACTTAAGTGTCCTGCNGGCTCCCTTAATTTTTAGCCACTGATCTGCTTCGTTTAAGCATGCTATTGACCTATCTGAGCTCCTTGTACACGGCTAACACGCATGAAACTAAAGTATCATACAGGTTAGCTTATTATTATTTATTTATTTTGTAATCACTTGCCGCCATTTACACAGGAAACCTGCACAAATGGCAGCAAATACTATAGTCTAGATCCGGTCCAGCAGGCTAAATTCAAGGTTTGTGTGATTGGTGGCTATTGTACATTATTTTAAAGAATTCTTTTATTTATTATTTTACATTATTTTTTATTATACTAGCATTTCATCCACACTACAAAGCTGATTCAGTCATTTAAATGTTTATAGAAGGAAATAAATACGCTGCTATGACCATCATGTGTTTTCTCCAAGATAATGCAGAAAATGTGATTGCACGTATGTTCCAGAAAATAGCTCTATCCACATTATCAGCAAATCTTTATTTAAACATAATTTTAGTATAGTATTTTAGCATTTAAAATCCAGGCTGGAGGGTGTTTGGTGNAAACGATACACGCAAGGTTTGTACAGCATGAGCTTAGACAAGTAAAATGATAAATTTCCCAGACATGGCTGAGGTGTGGGAAGAGTCCTAATCTGGTATATGTGGCATACTCGTCAAATTCGAATACCATCATCAATTTGCCTATTTCGCCTTTTTAACAAACCCTTATCCACCCATCAGCATATAGTGGTCCATCACACCAAGCAACATGAGAAAGTGTGTGCCCACCACATAACTGGACAGCTGTTGGGTGTTGAATTCGGTGTGATCTTATTTGTCTGTAGCCCATCTGTTTTAGTATACAAGTTATAACAAGTTTTAGCATATTATGTATTTAGAGATATTTTTAAGAATAAAATTGTTGAGCAACTGGACCAGACTTCAAAGACTGCTGCACTCGCAGATTCCAGTTCCATCTAAGCAGCACCAGGATTCTTATGCCAAATACCTGCTGAATCCAGCCACATGTGCAAAAGAAGAGAGGCTGCACAGATTTGCAATGATCTGCACATAAGGAGTTCCATGCCTTCCTTACATAAAATGGAGACGTCTTAGAAGTTTGAATACAGGTAGGTACACAGCACACCNCCGCTATCCACCTACTTAGTGAAACTGATCTATGCCTCATTCCCCTTCTATGTACATGTTTCCAGTAAAGATGTTTTGGTCCATATCCATGATGGGAATGTGATTTATATACAGAGAAAATTTAGGAAAAGCGGTTTTTGCAGGCATCTTGAACCTTTCTCAAGCTGATGTAATTAGAATGAAATTCAGTGGCCACACACTTCTGATCTGATTCCTTAGATAATATTACAGCTAAAATGGGTACAAAAAGGTACAAAGATGCTTTTCTTCTACTACCCATACCTTTCCTTCATACACACCCCATTCAGATTACCACCCCACAAAAAGCCAGGTTTTTAAACACAGGTATTTGCCAGGTTGGATACTTTTACAGATATGCTACCCCCATTCAGATTGCAGTGTAGACCAGGGAATTTGTGTGAAATGACACAATGACACATTGTTACAATCTGTCAATCACAGCACGAGCTGTGATTAGCTGTGTAAAAAGATCACGTTGTTTACACAGCCAATCAAGTCTTCAGACTGAGGACAACCCAAAAATCAGCAAGGGAAAACCCTGCTTTTTATCCGGGTCAAAATCACATTTACATTCCTTAAGTACCCAGGTTTTTGGTGGTAACCTAAACTGACTGGGACAGACCTTCCAGATGCCCACTCTACTCCTAAACTGAACAGACAGTAATTCATCTCTTGGAATGGCACTCTACCTGGTTTCAAGAGAAATGAAGCCAATAATTGATGTGACACGAAAAACAGTTGAGGACTGAAAAGCAGCCAGAAGACGAAAACTACAGACCACAGAGTGGTAAAGTAGCAGGATTGGAACATTGACTGCAGATTAAACTCTAAAAGCCATACATACACTATGCAGATGAATGGGGAATGATCCAGCACGACTTACCTCTCCTGCTGGCAGAAGGTAGGTGTGCTAGAAAGACTGATAGGAGGCACTTTCAGCTGACTGGCTGCANGGACCTCCTNTAAGTCTTTGCACTGAGTTGTGAATAAGCTGCACTGAACTGAGGTGATTGAGGAATAATTAAAAAGGATGCAAAAAAAATGACACAAGACATCTAAAATTTAATTTAACACGTACATAAAATCTTTTACAATAAAGTGTTATAATAAGTTATCAACCTCTTTAGTGAAAGAACGCAGAACTTCAGATTTTGGTTGGCTTCTACAATGCACTGTGTTGCTGGTATTGTCTAGATCTTGCATTAGTCGAAAGAAGGCTAACTCATTGAAAAGTACTTCAGATATTTCAACAAGGAGGTCTTCTCCACAGTCCTTCAACTTTCTATTACTGAACTTCGCCAGGGAATCCTGCAAAAAAAGAAGTAGAAACAGCGCAGTGAAAGTCTCTGTGGTTTTGCTGAATGTTCAACTGTATGAGCAAAAAACTTACTTAGTGATAATATCAATAATCGCTGAAAGTGTAAGGTATAAATAATAACCCCACCAAATAGTAACAGACAGATAAGGAAGAAAAACAGTAAACAGATCTAGATGTACAGAGCCGTTGTGCTTGATGACGTGCAATGATGACATGACATAACTGGATGCAGCCTTCTACAATAACCCAACAACATATACACACACAAACGCAGGAATTGCTTTTACTTCCCTGTCCTACTGTGAAAACTGGCAGCAATCTGGTCATGCGGCACATAGCTTAATAAAAGCACCTGTTTTCCCAACTATAAAGCTCCCTATTTCGGAAGTGCTGATCCAGTTCCAAAACAGTAGCTCAACAATGCATTCCAAGACATTGGTTCAACAGATTATACAGACCTACAACATTTATGTTGCCTGATGAATTTTAGCACTGCAAAATGGATGCACTTTTTCTAATGATTTTAATGGTGTGATTGAANTGAAACCCTGCAATATAAAACAAGTTCCATACCTGCAGTATGCTGCCCAGCTGCTTGTGGAAGAATTTTACAAATTCTTTGCTCTCATCGTTTTGCTGAGTTAAAGTTAGAACCATGCGCCTGATCGAGGTCAGGAGCTGAGAAGAGCAAACCTCCTCCATGTGTTCCTGCAAACACAGAGGAAAATTCTGGCTTCAATCAATATTTCCATGGACTTTGCTGGTTTGAGCAAAATAACCGATTCAAGGCAAACTGGGGTCATATTCTTACCTGNTTTAGTTTCCCCAAGTTCTCCTGCAGGTGTGTCTTCCAAAATAATTCACAGGGGTGTGTGAAAATATTATGTAAAATGCAGCCCCCATGAATGACATCTGTCAGTTTCGTTCTGGCGTATTTCACAACAGATACTGAACATAGGACTTCAACGCCCCATTGAATTTATGCCAACATTAAGCATGCTGGCAAATCTACTGCAACGACTGGAAGCTGTTGTACCCAGCATGACAGCACTGTGAAAAACAACCACCCTCTCTGATGTCAGGAGAACCCAGAGAAACCGCCAGGAAAGACTTCAATGCCACCAATGGACCTTCACAATAGCACATGTGCACAATATATGTTGAAATACATTTATGTAATAACTATTTATTTTTAGTTATTGAATATATTCTTTATTGCTACATAAAGAATCTGCTGTGTAATCCATACATTCCTGCAGAATGTGGACCATCAAAGCAACCACCTCCACTGAACTAGTTTATATTTATTTTAGACCTGTTTATCAAGATGTAAGATAACCATTGATACGGCACAAAACATACTACAGTGCCAGACAAAACAATGACAACATCCAATATTACTGCTTGAAAAATATTACAATTACTGTATGCCAAAGTTGTTTTCTATAAACTTAATAATAAAATGCAATTATATGTAAACACTGATTTAGACATAAAACTCTAATGGAAATATTAGCATATTCCTGTATTCCAATGTAATTGGCAGCTTTACTATATCAAAAAATATTGAAAATAAAAAAGACACAGCTATGACTGACTGCTGTATAGTGGTCTTAATGGTAATGAAGTTTTGTTTATTTATTAACCATCCACACATCATCCATTGTTTGGAAGATGTAATACCTTCTTGCCCTCAAATANAGCTGGAAATCCTCTAGCATCATTTAAGGTATCGTAACTTAATGAACTCGCTGGCCCCATATTTGTATTATTTAACCAATCCTGGAAACGAATTACTGTCTGTAAAGATTCTTCTTTCATTAACAGATGCATAAAGCACCCAATCCAGCAGTGGAAGGAGAGAAACCTGGTTGAGTTCCCCATACAGCCTTTGATATATATTACTTGCTTGCCATAGATATATTTTGCTATTTCCCTGTTTTTTAGATTTTAGTCCATTTAAACAATTTCAAACTTTGTTAGTTTTGCATGTTATTTTGCATGAAATGAAACCCTATTGTATAATTACAATAGACCTGAAGAATATTCTAACAATTATACACATCAGTTGAACCCGCTGTTGTATACACCCCACAACACCAACACCAAATCTTATCTCACCTTCAAAAATGGTATGACCTCCTTCATAATTGCCTTTATCTGTCGGTCTAACTGTTGGGTATCAATACGTGGGCAGGGGACCGCAGCACCATCATCACTGCATGGCTTGATAGGACCAGCTCCCCCCTCATTTGAAGCTTTTCAAAATAAAACAGGAGAGCCCATTTTAAAACAACAATTTGCAATAAAATATTTAAAATGCTTAACATGATACGATTAAAAAGTAAATTCATTGTTAATGCAATGTATTTGTCATACAAGCTGTTATAATNGTAATATCTGGGGTTTAAATATTACCTGCTAGGTTAGTGTTGCCATTGTTAAGGTTATTACAATCAACAGCTACATTATTTTCAGCCTCAAGTTTCATACGCTCATATTCTCTCATTCTTGCCAGTGCTTGATCTAAATGAATCACAGTGTTACCTGTAAACAGACCAATTACATGCTTAAATAAAAGAAATCACACTCAGGCCATGCTACAGGAATAGCGACCAATGCCAAGAGAACACTATTTATCAGTTTTCATAAACACTTCAACTTACCAAGGTCATCAGTAGCAAATGGTTCAAAGTTAGAAGAAGTTGATAAGGTGCTAATGTTATCTGCATCATTCTGTTCCACCGCATTGTGTGCTGGACCAACAGATGTTTTTGCAAACATTTCCTAAGATACATCAGAATAATCAAATAAAATAAAAATCAGCAAATCAAAATATGACAAGTGAAATTTTCTAAAATGACTATTCTCATGCATCATAGTATAAAGGTCATGTTTTTTGTAAGTGAAAGCATAACCATGCAGTTTTCCAGTATACATGTTAGAAACCTGTTATTTATTTATTAACAGGTTTTTATATAGCTCTTAACAGTTTTACTTACATTTCCTTACAAGTCATATAAAGTTTTTCAGTGTCCAAACATAACAGTGACAGCTAAATCGGTGCTGTACATGACATGTGCATTTAGCACATGCGATGTATCTCCCAGGTGTATGGCCAGCATTAAAGCTATCATTATAAGACAAGGTGGCACAGGGAACTGTGAATATTTTTGCTTCGCCATGCCTTACCAAATTCATGTTGTCTAAGTCACGGCTCAATACAAAACAGAAATTTGGACTTAATGCTGGGAGTGGCCATGAAAGAACATTGAAATGTAACAGTCTGTTGAAAATCCTTACTCCTATATTTATGGCCTGACTCCTTCATTTAAAATAAACTTTTCAAGCCCTGGTCGAGGCAAGTGAAAACATCACAACACTAAAGAAAAACACAAAACATTGATGTGGAGTAATGATTGTAAAACACGCTTACTCCAACCAAGAAACTTCTTTAGTGTCATAAAAAAAAAAGTAAGCCAGACATCTGTAACATGAACATCCTCAATATCAAACAAAGCAGGCTTTATGGTATGAGCTATAAGTTACAAGAAGTATTTTGTTATTTACAAGCAAACCCTGGTGCATACATCATCAGTTGTAGCCAGGCTTTCACTTGGTGTAAGTTCAGAGTTTGACGCCATCCAGGCAGCTGACTCCAGAGGCTTTGAAGCATCACGTTTCTGCTCTGTATTTTCAGAAACACGTCTGGTCACGATATCCTGCCAGGGGATGCAACACTAGTTTAACCACCATCAAGAAAGAAAACAATAATTACACAATTAATAATTCAGAAAGCCTTTTACCTGAAGTGCAAAAAGCGCCTTTTGTCTTAGGTAATCTGTATTCAGAAGCTGCAGCTCATGGAAGAGTTCGATAAGGAAATGTGGGCGGCACTCGTTTTGTGAAATCAGTGTGGCGACTTCAGAGTAAATAGTATCGCGCATTGCTTCAAACACAGAGAAGTCACTTCCAGCCTCTGCAAAATTCACAAACACGAATAAAGTAACAGTAAAAATATAAACTTAGAAACATTCTCAGGTATTCTAATCACTACCAGTCCATAATAAAATGAAGAAACACAACAATAGCACTTTAAACTCACTATTTTTTAATGATTACTGAATTAAAATGGAAAATAAAAAAACTTGCCTGAAGAAACATCATCCATTCTTGTATCTTTTCTTAGTCGTTGTATGTGGTCACAATTTGTGGCATTTACNGCAGCTGTGTCCTCAGTCTGGGCATGCTTATTGCTACATGTTTTAGTATCAGAAATGTTGATGACACTGGCACTGTGGATATCTATATAAAAGCAATNAAAAAAAACCTTAGTGTATTCCTTCAAAAATAAATGTGTGCTCAGCCTTACAGATAGCTAGCTAGCTGAAATAATAGGAACATGTCTGTAGCAGTGAAGGTTATCAAATTTAAAGGTTGAGAGAACTTGGACTCATTCCCTCAAAACAAATGTATTTACCAAGGTTTTTCAATCCTCTGCTTTTCTGATGGGATATTTTTCTTTTCTTGTTTTTAGATTTGGGGGTTTTGTCCTTTGATGCAAGACTTGCTTGAGCTGATGATTTTCGAGATTTGAATGTTTTTGTTACAGTTGTTGGGTCCACTGGATCAGGCATACTGCTCAAACTGTCCACTGATTCCTCATCAAATTGCTGCTCCCTGCAAGACCCCTCCGTCTGCTTCAGCGAACTTCCTATACTTGAATGGCCAGGGTTCCCAAACGAGCACTTTTTCCCTTGGTCTCTACTTTGGTTTTCTGACCAGAGTCTTCTATTCTGTTCCCCATCACCATATGGTTTTGGTGAAATCCTGTTAAAAATAACACAATAATAAGTACAAATCCAAAATCATCACAATAGCATAACAAAACCTCTGTTAAACACATCAATGAGAGAGAAGTATGAAACTACTAAGAGATCACAGTGTTACATGTTATAATCGCACCAGTGGCTCAGTGGGTAGCACCGATGACTCGAAGTGCTAAGGGTCCAAGTTTGATCCCCCCCCCCCCAAAAAAAACACACCAGTAGGTTAATTGACAGCCATATAATTGTCCCTAGTGTATATGTAATTGCCCCTATGTATTAAATCTATCTTCTATAGAAACTAAGCTTGCGGATAGGGCCCCTTTGACCAGCACCTAATAAATAAGTGTGCTTAATATTAAGGATAAGCCCCAAACTGACACCTGAAATGGCAAGGATAACGATAAAGGATCAGCAATCGACTGGATAATCTGATGGAGAAAACAAAGTACTGATGTCTGGCGCACGTAATCTTCTTTACTGTTCCTATGTTTNACTGATATGCACATAAATGAGAAGAAAGTAATCGAAACACAGTATTTTCCAAAACAGCTTAGCCAGTGCAGTGTTGATGCTGACAAGTGCGCATTGATTATTACATGGAAGAAGAATATTACTGAAAAGAGAGCCCGTAGATTCCTATAACTCCACGCTCACCAGCAAATTAAGAGTTAGCTGGTGTGCGGTGATTANGTTTTCAGACATCCTGCACGATTATTTGCCCTTTTCTTGTCTCTATACCAACTCACTCCCAGAACTCGATATATATGGGAAGATACCGGAGCAAGCAGGAGGAGACTATTAGAACAACACCAGGACAAGAGGAGGAAGACATTCATATATGCGAGAACACAAGTGGCTAAATTGTGAGTATGTGTGATCTAACAAGATCGATGTTGTAGTCATAGCGCAGAGTATATTTCTTTCTTTCCTTTTTGGGGGAATACTTTGGAGATCAAGTGCTAAAGAGACATTTGTAATCTTTTTTTTCAGAAAATATTGGTGTGGTTTTGAAATATACCGTGTTTCGATTACTTGGAGATTTTTCATTGATAGGTGTGCACAAGGATTCATAGAATCTGGATTAATTGTATACAGATATTCGTTTTAAAAAGGATTTTACACAGATAAATTCTACAAATTACTTAGAATATACATTATACATATACAAACATAGAAGGTGACGGCTAATAAGAACCACGTGGCCCATCCAGTCTGGCCAGTTGTGCATTTAAAACTATTCTGACAATTTTATTTTTTATTTTGAGACTCAGAATACCTCTATATTTATCCCAAGCATGCTTAAATTGTTTTGTTGTCTCCACCACATCTGATGGGAGGCTAATACACTTAACTACTTTCAGTGAAGTAATTCATTTCCCCTGAACCTACCACCCTCCAGTTTATACTCCTGTCCTCGCATTCTACCACTGAAAAATGGCACCNTCCTCCACCTGTTGACATCCCTTGATATATATGAAAGCTTTAGGGTACCTGTCCCCCAGCACAGTGCAGCCATTGTGCATATCAAAACAATTGTTCAAAAAAGGATCAACTAACAACAGTTTAAAACACAAGAATTAGATGTCAACAACTTTAAAATTAAACAGGGAAAAACAGACTGATACCTTTGCTTGTCTGCTGCATTTGAAGAACTGCTCTCAAAAGGCTTGGGGAACGCCATGTACTCTGTTTTTCCTGAAGTGTTTGGATCATGAGACTGAAGGGGTATGTCAGGCTGAGGTGCAGAATTATGAGAAAAGTCTCCGATTCCAGACTGAAAGACTGGATTAAAATTCATGCCAAGAACAGAACGGGAAAAGCAAAAACAAAAAACAAAACAAAACAAAAAAGTTATTAAAGAAAAGCATAGCAAATCCCAGGGACATCTGGGCGACACTGCAACAATAGGTTGGTGCGGGAGCTGTGCACTGGAGGGTTATAATTGAAAAAAAAAAAACTCTTGGGAGAAGCTAATCCCCTCTCCGACATCCTGAATATCAGCACTTGAAGCCTGGAATTCAAGTCCCAAAAATTCAGAATAGGGCGGAAAGAACAGTCCATT
>JABWIB010003170.1:17731-35823 GCA_016617825.1 Platyplectrum ornatum | reverse complement strand
TGGGAGTCCTCTGCTTGCTGCACAGAAAGGGTTAAATGCAGGGCAGCCTGTCTCCTATCCTGTGCAGGCACAGAGGATTTCCAGCAGCCCCTGCACTCTTCTACCACAGCCGTGGTTTGTTTACAATAAGGGAGGGGGGAGGAGGGAGCCTGTACTCACACAGAGGAAGCCAGCTTGATAAGCGTCTCAGGTCAGCAGCACTCATTCATTACATGGGGAGGGGGGGCGGCGTGTGTAGTGTAGGGACGTAGCTACCCTAATGTTTAGATTAGATAGGGCTTATTTACCCTAGCTTAGGGCAAATAGGGCTTAATTTCGGGGGAGGGCTTATTTTAGACAGTATACTGTAAAATGGGGTAGGGCTTGTTTTTGGGATAGGTCTTATTATCGGGGAGACACAATATATATGTTGACACTAACATTCATTTTACATTTCACCTCCACTCCAATTCAATGGTTTTGCCCAGCTATAGTCAAGAGTGGGCAAAACCATGTTGAATTGCAGGGGAGGTAAATAGAATTACTTGCAATCAGTATTACAGGTGAGAGATGGTGTTTCCAGCACAAGTCTAATAACAGTAACACTGGTCAGTATCTGTGTGCAAAATGAAAAAATATCACGGTCCCCCTCCTCTCCTCTCTTGACAGCCCTGGCAAAAATAAAGTATTCTTCCTGCATGCCAACACTAACATTCATTTTACCTCCACTACAATTCAACGTGGTCTTGCCCACTCGTGACTAAAGCTGGTTGATTGGAACAATTTATTGCATATTGTATGGCCAGCTTCAGTCAAAAGTGGGCAAAACCATGTTGAATTGCAGGGGAGGTAAACTGAATGTTAGTGTTGGCATGCAGGGAGAATGCTTATTTTTTGCTTATTGCCAGGGCTGTCAAGAGAGGGGACCATGATTGAGATAAATGGTTTTTGGAGTTTTATTTTTAACAGTTTATTGAAAGTGATCTGCAGTGAGGGCTGCTGTTATGTGTAAGAGAAGCCTGTAGCCCATCACTGGACTCTGCTCAAGCATGACCTTAACGATTTACGATGTATCCTGCTTGAACATATAAACACATAAACACGCATGCATACCTGCCAACTTGTTAGCGCCGGAGGTCGGGACACATTAGCCCCGGCCCCGGGTCAGCCCAAACCTTGCCACCAGCCTGCCCAAACTACGCCCCCCATCCGTCCAAACTCCACACCAATCTCGCTAAGCCCCGCCTCTTTTTCGGACGCTATCGCTGCAAATATAATTTTGAAAATAATTTACTAGCAGTATGTCCCTTTAGCGGGACATACTGAGAGGTAGGCGGGACAAAAGCGGGACTATCCCACTGTCCCCCAAAACGGGACAGTTGGGAGGTATGCGCGTGCACATACTTTTGTCTCTGTAGCTCTAGTGCTTTTCATTTTCAAAATTTCTCTTGGCAGCCCTGTTTATTGCACACAGATAATGACCAGCGTTACTGTTACACTGTTATTAGACTTGTAGAAAACATCATCTCTCACCTATAATACCGATTGCAACTAATTCAGTTTGCCTCCCCTGCAATTCAACATGGTTTTGCTCATACATAAGCTAGTCGATTGGAACAATTTATTGCATAGTGTTTGGCCAGTTTTAGACTTACATTGCTTTCATATGTTTAATGCAGTTACTTGATGGATCTATGCACCGATGATGATGAGTAGGGGCGGACTGGTGCAGGTGCCAGGGTGCCAAATCGCACCCAGGCCGGCCACCTCATTGGTGGTTCAGGGCCACAGGCCGCTCATGGCGATCTACTTCTGGCTGCCGGGTCTCTAACACGGTAGCCCAGCAGCCGGTGCAGCTCTGAACCACCAATGATCCAGGCAGGTGAATTTAGTTTATAATCACTGCACAAGCCGATCAGTAGATCAGTGCGGTCTGCGGCCCTGTACCACCAATGACGCGGCTGGCCCGGGTATGTGTTTTTGTTGGGGGGGGTGATGGACAGAGCAATGTTCTGCAGATCTCTGAGAGGACAATGGTGTAATGATCTGCAACACATATAAATATGTATGTGTCGGGGGGAGATTGACAGAGCAATGTTCTGCAGATCTCTGAGAGGTCAGTGGTGTAATGAACTGCAGCATATATCAAGGACGGAAGGACGGGCCACTACTCATTGGCTTGCCCCTGGGCCAAAATTTGCCAAAAGGTTATATTAAAATCTATTTTGGATATATACCGTAAGCTTATTTGCTGCTACCAACCATCTGAACCTTTTTTCTGGACTTTGTGAATATTTTCTTTGCTGCTGAACATTTTGTTATTACTTGCATTATTGCTGTACTTGACATTTATCTATTGGGTTTTTTTAAACAGATTTTTTTAAATCACTGCTGACAAAAGCAGGAAAATACTTATTTTTTCTATATATTTTATTCTTTCTTTTTTCTATGTGTGTGACTAAAAATATATAAAAATGTTAAACTACATTATTAGTGTGTAAACCTCCCTTTAAGACAAGCCAATACTTGTCTTAAAGGAGGTTTACACACTAATAATGTAGTTTAACAAAAATGTGCCAGCCAGCCCCTGTACAGTTGATGCAATACATTTGATTCTGCAAACTTTTTCAAAACATTTATCATGGTTTTCGATTAGTTGAATTTAAAGACCTCTTACAGATGTTATCATGTAAATGTTCAGATCCATACTTGGACAGGTGATTTTAGGAACATAGAGACGCAAACAAATATTATTCATTACTACATTGAAAGGATCAATAACTATGATCACCCAGTATCAAAGAGCAGTTCTATCTGTTAGATCTTTTGATTGACTTCTAAAAACACAAAGCAGGTAGAGCACTTGAGCACTAGAGCAGCATAGAGCATAAAGAAAAACACTTGTCCCATAATTAGACCTATATGCTAACATAGGGCCAGATTCAGATTTACACACTCATTACTTAAATTCATGACTTACACTCTCATGGGTAAAACCATGTTGAATTGCAGGGAGGTAAAATGAATGTCAGTGTTTGCAGGAGAATACTTTATATTTGCATTTTGCACACAGATACAGACCAGTGTTACTGTTACACTGTTATTAAACTTGTGCTAATCAGCAATCAACATGGTAGTCGTGAGAATGTAAACCTGAATCTGGCCCATACACTTATCCCCATGGACCATGGGCCATGGTTTTGCATAGAAGTATCCAAAGACTGTAATATGGAATTTCACATTTTCTAAATGTCCACTGGATGTCAGTGTTTCACTAGCTATGTTAACTATAACTGTCATCAATGCAAACCTTTAATAAAGTCCCCCCATATCACGTATTAGGGTGCTGGGTGGGTGTAAAAAAGGAAAGCTATGTCAAAACTTTTTTTTTTATTAACATTTTATTATCATCACAGTATACAAGATAGTACATAATGAGATTTTACAACAACATAAGTCAAGACATCATTGTCACACAACAAGTTAAATACACAATCTAAAGTAAAATGAGCAATAAAGCCAAGAAATCCAAGTGCAAATACAGGGTGAGTAGATTTGAATGGTAACTGAGGTCTGGGAGCCACATGAGGCCATAGGTGGAGTCAGGGAGCACCGAGCAAGACTGGGATCCAGATTGACATATCCGATTAAAGGACCAAGGATTCTTACCAGCTGGTCTGGTAGAAACACTTATGGATGTTATTTCTGATGGGGGTTGGCAGGGTATCAATGTATTTTTCCCAAAGCAAAAACTGTCTGCTCACTGACCTCTCTCTGTGTACAGAGGCCTCCAACCATTCCATGTGGAAAACATACAATAAAATTTGTTCTGGAACAATGTCATGGATGGAGGGTCCTTCTGAATTCACATGTGGAATACGCATTTTCAGGAAACCGCTTATAAAATAGAAAAAAATAGGCTTACATCACACACTGGATTGCAGGGTCCGCTATGCCCAGGATTGAGGTGTCAGCGGGATATTCAGAAGGTGCATAGAAACATAATACTGGATGAATACTGGTAAATGGCAAAATCAAGAGTGGTCAGTAAATCCCAGCGCTCTCAAATCAGAACAAGGTGGAAAAGCGCAGTGGGTGTGGTCTTATATAGAGCAAATCGCCCATACACCCTTGAACAACTAAGAAGTACAACACACGAGATTTGACAATTTTAATTACATTTTCTTGGAGTACTTTTCTGCACTTTGGAACAGAAATATAAAATATATTTATTATATTCAATATAATATTTAGCTAAACAACTGCAATTAGTTCCCTGGGCCTGGACTGAGATGGGGATCTGAGCTTTCAGCATTTTCTTACAGCAGCCACAGCCAGCTGCATGAGCAGGGCCGGCCCCCATTAGGCAAACTTAGGCGAGCACCTAAGGCCAACAGTAAAACGGTAAACGGTAAAAAAAATTCTTTAAATAAAAAAAACCCTCCCCAATGATTAAAAACCAGGAGGGAAGCGCCCGGTGCCGGTACAGGCTTCAGCAGAGCTGAAGATGAGGGGGGAAAGCTGGGCACTTACACTTGAACAATATCGTTCTAGTGTATAGTGTATGACAGGGGCGGTTTTCCCAGTGTCCATTTTCCAAGTTTACCGACAGCCAACTTAAAAATAGTCCATTTCCAGTTGTCTTGGAACACCTTTTTTCTATCAATCAGGACACATTTGCGAAAGAAAAATATCATTCACAGACCTTTTGATGGAATTTGTTATAAGTCTGATGTTATTTTCACTTGACTATCGCTGCAGAACTATATGTGATGCCAGAATGGGCACTGATCTTGTTGCTTACTAGTTGCGCACAGTATAACAAGAGAAAGAAGCACATTGAAAGATGATTCTGTGTATCCATGGGCAGAACAACATTAAGTGGGTCATCCAATTAGCTATCAGAGTATGGCATAAAAAATAAAAACACAACCAAATTGTAGGCTAATTAAATGTTAATACAATGGTATTTAAATATATATATATTGTAAAAATATTTTAATAGTATAATCACAGTATAAGCTTTCATACATGGATGGCTCAACTGCCTCACAGCGCTAAGGTTGTAAGTTCGATTCCCAAATAGGACCTTATCTGTGTGGGGTTTGTATGATCTCCCCGTGTCTGTGTAGGGATTCCTCCCACACCCAAAAAACATAACAGCAGGTTAATTGGCAGCCAACAAAATTGTCCCTATGTATCAAATCACCAATTTCCTTTAGAATGTGAGCTTACACTCATTCTGTCTGCCTGTATTCCCCAGACAGACTATAGGAAGGGGTCTAAGGGAATAATATTCTTTGTAGGATAATTACTGGATAATCTGATCTCCATGTAAAATGGCAAGGAAAAAATCAAATTAAGCTCAGGTCAGACCAATGAGATAAGCTGGCCATACACTATAAGATAAATTGTTCCAATCGAAAGATTTTTTGAGTGGGTAAAACCATGTTGAATTGCAGGGGGGAGGTTAAATGAATGTCAG
Source organism: Platyplectrum ornatum (assembly GCA_016617825.1). Taxonomy (NCBI): domain Eukaryota; kingdom Metazoa; phylum Chordata; class Amphibia; order Anura; family Limnodynastidae; genus Platyplectrum; species Platyplectrum ornatum. The sequence continues at coordinate 30,359 of JABWIB010003170.1, read as the reverse complement.
TGTTTGCATGCAGGGAGAATACTTTATTTCTGCATTTTGCACACAGATACTGACCAGCGTTACTGTTACACTGTTATTACACATGGGCTAGGAAACATCATCTCTCACCTGTAATACTGATTGCAATTAATTCAATTTGCCTCCCCTGCAATTTAACATGGTTTTGCCCACTCTTGAAAAAAATCTTTCAGTTGGAACAATTTATCTTATATAGTGTATGGCCAGCTATAGTCATTGATCTGGGATTCAATCCAGGGGATCAGTATTTTCAAATTAATATACTTGCACCACTCCTTGAAGCTAGATGGATGGAGGATCAATTACCAGTGAATAAGAATTACTGTTAAACCGCTTCAACTAAATGTTTTAACACAGGGCATGGGGAGAAAGTAAGTCTCCCTGGATCCAAGGAAATGGAGTTGATCCAACCAGTTTGCAAATGCTTGATGGCAGGTATGAAGGTCCTTATATGGAACCACATTTGACTATATTGTAACAATCCTATCATGAATTTTAAATCTCTTTTTAAAAAGAGTTTCAAGGGCAGCAATGTAACATGCAGAGAGTCCACAAGGACACTTGCCTTGTGTGGAACTGAAGAGGTAGTAGTTCTAATGATGGACCATCATCAGGCCACACAGATACTTTTTCCTCATTTTAGTATACTTATTAAACGTACCAAATAAATGTCCATAAATGGAATATATGGATCGCTGTAACATCATTAGCAGCTAATGTTAAAGACAATGAATGAAATATGGCTGATTTTACTGCTGTTTAAAGTTATAAGTAAGTCTCTCCGCGTAGTTTGAAGGTCACAAAGGGCCTGTCATCTGGCTGACACATGTAAGTCTTACAATACCATTTGCTCTAGATGGCTGTGTGAATCTCTGGAAATAAACAGTAGATTAGCACATAGAGGGGGGACAAGCAGGGACGTAAGTGAGAAGATATACTTTAAGCCAACACAGAAATGCAATAAAGCTGAGTACACAGTAACTATTGGGCTGGTAACATGGTTTCAGACTATTTAGATAAATACTGTTAAAGTGTGTACGCAATCTTGGATTAGAAGAAAGTTGCATCTACTGGTTTGGTTTTAATTGTGTCCTAAAAGTCACCATTACCAATGGTACAATGTCAGAAATGTGGGTGGTATGTAGTTTTGCCACCCACTCATCTGTCTGACTTTTCTGGCAGTCATCTGTGCTGTAGAGACAGAGAGCTTTTTGGTATCACACTTCTTTCTGCAAATTATCAGCAAATTATTACTGCACAAACTCAGCCAATGTAAGTGTTTTCAGAAATCTGGATATTGCAGATCGTGGATGTATGCAAACACAAAATGTATATTCAAATTTCTTGATCCAATTCCAAGTGTCAGTCTACAACAACACACTGCTTTCCCTCTCTGCTGTGATATCATAGCACCTGGCCAGGGGGTGCTAGAAGACACTTAATGGTACTGGAACCAGCCAACAAAAGCGCTCATGATGTGACATGCTCTTTACAATCTGTTGATCGAACAGATTGTCATATTGAAATGATTTCAGTCTTCCTACAAGGGGTCATTTTCCCTTTGATCACTTGAATCAAAAAATGCTTTTTCAGCATGCGTGGACATAGGTTCTCCAGGATGGATCTGTATCCACAATTCTATTCTGAATAAAAATCAGATGGAGATGCAGGACGTTTTAGACAGCAAAACATGCTTCAGCTTTAAAGATGGGGGGGGGGGGCNGGGGCAGTAAGGCTAGCTCCCCATTTTATGTGGGAATGGTGCATAAATCTCAAGGTAAGAACGTACAATCTTAAAACTTTGTTCCTATGGAAAACACTATTAAGTCTTAATCAGAGCCTGTATCTGTATTTGAGTACTCTTATTCCTGAGTCTTAAGTACTGCTCAGAACACTCACACGTCACTAAGCTTATTTAAGACCAGGATAATAGAATAAAAAATGCATGCTTTTCTTTTGTTGTCTTTTGTTTTGTTATTTTTGTATTTTTTTAAAGATATCCCACTTACCCTTGAAAAAACACTTTATACTAAACAGTACAAAAGACAATGCTATATTCATTTCTAGTCTTTGTTCTGGGAATCTGAGCAGCTGCAGCACTGAGACAAGTAAACAAGGGGGAGTTAGCCCTGAGCCAGCCCTGTCTAAATAGCCAGGAAATGGCACACAAACTGGAGGGGGAGGCTCGAGAGACCCAGGGGAGAAATGTGCACAGGCATCCTGTTTCCTCACCTGTTAACTCAGCCTGTAGGGGGTTTGACACCAATGTGTGCAAGTGTTTCTTTAGCTTTGTCTATGCCATGATTACATTTCAGGCTGTAAAAAGTCTACTTTTAACCCAGCACTGAATTGTAATTGAGGATATGTATGTACCATTTTAGCAAACGTAAAATTAAATGTCCATATAAAGAAATAAAATACTTAAAATGTAATTCTACATACTATACCAATGGTTCCCAAACGTTATCAGTTTAAGGATTGCTTAGGACCTCAATGCTTTGAAGGTACTTCTATGTCAAAATAAATACTGAGACATCTCATGTTTAAGTAGTTGGGTCAAAACAATTTAGCTTTAGTTTTTATACGTTATAGTATGCCAGATAAAGAGTGACATTTTCCACCGGGGAATGGTCTTGATATCAGAACCAATCACCATTCTTATTGGGACCAATGATGCAGGCTGAAGGAGGAACGACTGATGAGACTGACAAGGAGTCCATGAATCTGTTGCTGCAATGGCAGGAAAGGCAAGTTTCACCGATATTGAGACGTTTATAATCCAGCCAGCGCGTCGCAATTGACCTCCTGGCCAGAGTTTCCCCATCTCTTCGACTCCAAATTATTGGCACGTACAGCAGTAAAAAGCTCTGTAAAATAAGGACCTTATTGCTGCTGTACTTGATGTAATTATAAGTCAGAGAGATGGGGAAACTCCAGCCAGGACAGTCTAATAGTCTTGTCTCTCTTATCTAACATGGAACACTGCTTACAGGACAAAAAAAATATTAAAAGTAATAACATCTCTCAATACAACATTTAAATACACAAATATTTATACATAGAAAAGTGTACTTTTTGTAATTTACCCAAAGTCATAAATTAGACTTTAAAAGTCTAATTTATTGCTGGAGTTTCAGAGAACAATTTTAGCGAGAGCTAGTAAAGCTGTTTGCACACAACTCATTTGCATCCAATCTGACCTCTGGAAGTCCTGTTGGCCCAATATAAGTATGTACGCTCACATAATTGCCTGTTACATTCTGATTGGGTAAAATTTTATTTAAACCTGCTTTAAAATCCGACAACCTGACCACCAGTCATGTGACCAATTTGTGTACACTACAGCAACTGCCTTATCCATTTCTTATTTTGATTTTGCCAAAATATACTCAACTTTCAGTGTGTGTATATTTAATGACAGAATGATGCTGTATTTGTCACTGAACAACCCCAAGAAATAGCAGATTTATTAAACGTGCAAATATTGGACATTTTTACCTAGCATCGTATTTTTTTAAATAAATTAAAAAAAGTACCATTTAGCATTTTTTTCTCCATTTCATTATAAACCTTTAATGGGATAGTAGTTCAGTACAGTTAACCTCTTTTACCCATGGATGTGTACAGTTAGATGATCATTTTAACAATGGTTATTAAGGTTGGAGGTCTACCATAAAATTGCAATAGTGGGTATGCATGGATTGGGTTTTGCATCTGCATCCATTATATTTAGATCTGCTGCAATTGTCTTATGTAGCAGAATTGTTAACAAAGATGCAAACTGGAAACCAGTGACCTGTAAGTATAGGACAGGGTGCGGCTGTTCACTACAAGAGAGGGTGTAAAGTTCTTGTTTCCTATAGAGTGTTTGGTCATCAAGCAGACCTGTCTTGGATGCATGTCCCAAGGTCTGCTGTAACTTGTACAAGACTGGCCCATGATGTGCTTGTGTGGTTCCTTCTACACTTGGACACCTACAAATAAGCTTAACTTCTGTCATATGTCTCCATATAACTAACAGGGTTGGGTGCCTGCTCCCCTCACTTCTAATGCTTGGCTTTTTAACATTGGGACCTAGCAACCAGCTCTAGTCTAGTGTTCTTAAACTACAAGGGCATTAATGTGTCTTGTGCCTATAAACTACAGGGAACAAATGCAGATTGGGGCCCATATACCAAAATAGAACCCAGCAATTGTGGCTGAGGAGTTATGGGGGCCCATAGGTCAGCATAGATGGTTTGGGTAGCACTGATGTCTCACAGAGCCAGGGGCGTAACTAGAATTTGGGGGCCCCATAGCAAAATTTAAATGGGGCCCCCCAACTCAGGTCTCCGCCATTTTTTATATACAATTTATACACATTTATATATAATATAAATATCATGTATTTATTAGTAAAAAAAAAAAAGTAAAAATAAATACTGGTACTGTCATAGAAAAGATACAACAGACAGAGGTCAGTGACTATAGGTGTGTGCATATAATGTGTGTATGCATGTGTGTATGTGTAGTGTGTATGTCATCAAATTGTAGCTGCACTATATATATATATATATGGGGCTCCCCATTGCTGCCCGGGCCCCATAGCAGCTGCACTCTTTGCACCCTCCATAGTTACGCCCATGCACAGAGCTAAGGTTGTAAGTTTGATTGCCTGGTTGCAGCCAATAAGTCTTGCTCTGTCTAATGCAATATAAGCAAATCTATGTTTAATGAGGCATATTCTATAAACAATATATTGTGTATGTATCAACCCCCAATCTGATGGTGCTGTATAAAAACCTGTTTATTAATGAACAATAATAAGTAACCTACTCTGTTATTAGCTTTATACTGCTTGTGTATTAACAAAGATATTTATCTTAATTAGCTTTACAATGTACATGCTCCCCCTTCCCCAAGAATTACACTAAAGCAAAATAAACATTAACATCAGTGACATGGCCGCTTTCAAAAAGAGGATGCTGGGAAGTTTGCAGCCTTTGCATCCATATTCCCATGTATTTTTATGAGGTACAGGACAGAGGGGAAGCATGTATATATTACAAGAATGATTTAAGCGTTTCATGACCTCCATGACTCAGAGCATATGTTTTAAGGCAGGGTCTGCGGATTGTACTGCTATGAGATTTTATGAATTTAAATAAACAATACCGTATAACAAGTGTTGGGAATCCCTAGCTGGCACTTCCTACTTTATTGTATTGTCCTTTCTTGACTGATGGAATGAATCTGTACGGCAGTCTAATCCATCTAAGAGCAAAATGGTGGACAATACCCCCAATGCACAAGTATTGACAGATGACCACATACTGCTTTACTACCTGCTAACAGTGCAAATGACATGAAGGTGATTAGATATGAAACAAAGAGCCACACTAAAACAAACACAGGCGGATAGGAATGCATTGAATGGCAGGAAAAACTGTACTAGTGTGACTGCACCCCCTTCATGGGAGGGATAAACCCTCCCAAAAGTGATACTCCACAACACAATAATCCCTAATGATAAAGCAAAAGAATGTTGTTTATGTGGAAACAGAGTGTGATATCTTAGATATTTAGTCCAAAAAAAAAAAAAATATGTAAGTATTAAAAAAAATATACAAATAAATAGATGAAAAGATACTTCTTGAAATTACTTCAAACGAATATGTCATGTAAAAAACTCTAGGTTTAAATATAGACAATAGTATTATAGGAGTGACACCTTTACCGGGGAACCAAAAAAATTATCATCTAATTGCTAGTTTTTAGAGCACAGAGGCTCCTTCACACTCCCCAGCAGACTCAAGGGCCTAAATTTACTAAGCAGTGAGATTGAAAAGTGAGGATGTTGCCCATAGCAACCAACCAGATTCAAGCACTCAGACTCATTTTACTTACTGGAGAAGGTGAGCTTGAATCTGTTTGGTTGCTATGGGCAACATCCTCACTTTCCTCCCTGCTTAGTAAATTTAGGCCCAGATCTCTGCATTCCTGGGTCACCCCCTCCACTGCTCGTCCATTTGTAACAAAGTTTTATTACTCTGACTTATCTAATTGATGTATCCCCAGCCCCCACCCTTTGTGGATCATTCATTTGTAAACGGCCCTATGAAGGAGCCTCTGTGCTCTGAACGCTAGCAATTATATAATGATTTTCTGGTTAGCCAATAAAGGTATCACTTCTATAATACCTTTGTCGTTTTTTAAGCGCAGAGTATTTACATCACATTGATCTTTCTGCCTAACATCTAATCTGTCCATAAGTTAGGAATCTTCCCTTCAGCAACGTCACAAGAAAATAACTATTTATTGTGAAGCTTGTTTAATGATCGTGTTTAGGCATGGTACAGCATGCAAATACTGCTTTGTTTTGTATATAGGCTCCCTGAAGGCTGGATACATTTTGCACTTTCAGTAGTTTGCTTAGCAAAGTAATCTTGGACTATACTGAACTTGAATAACAACTTTTTTTTTTACCCCCCTGGCCTGGGAGTACACATTACCCTCTTCCCTTTCCCGCCTCCCTTTGTCTTTTTCCCTCCTGCTCTGTATTTTCTGTCTCAATTTTCTGGCTCAATTACTAGATCCACCTTAAGGCCTATGGAATGGTTTAACCCTTCCAGCACATAGTAAAGGCTCCCTACCTCTGGAAAATGCAGATTGCAGGTAACTAGAAGAAACAATTTAAAATGCACCTTCATTTTTAGCAATACACAATTCTGTTTAATTCATAGAAAATTCCCTTAATGATGGTCTAATCAGAAAGCAGTAAAACATTCCCTGGTGTGACGTTTGATGGGATGAAATACCACTACCACACAAAAACAATTGCATAGCTAATATAATGTAACACACTTTAGCCATCAAAATGAATAAGTACATTTTTCCGCAATAGTGGTTGGGCTTAGAGACTTATTCAAATGACACTTGTCATGAAACAATTAAGATATAAAGGCCCATGTTGAACTGAGAGAAAACTAGCTCAACTCTAATTTACAAAATACTTATTAAGCTAAACTCATAATTTAATATTATTAACCCACACAAAGACGGGGAGAACATACAAACTCCTCACAGATAAGGTTCTATCGAGGAATCGAGCTTACAACCTCAGCGCTGTGAAGCATGGGTTTTCTCAGGTCTACAGCGTCTCAGTATAACGGCCACTCTGGACCAGCCCCATATTCTGAATTTCTTATCTACACAAATTATAAATTAAGTTTATATAATATTCAGTGAGCTCATCTAAGGGAAAATTCAATGAGTTTCATGAGAAAACAGCCAAAAATGGAAGTAGAGTGTTTAAATGGAACCACTGAACACACTTTAAAGCTCACAGACTCACACTAAGACCCTGTTTACATTACAACGCGCAAATGCCTGGGGTTTCGAAAGACTGGGGATTTGCCAGGGCACGGATCTCAGCCCATTCATACTACATAGTGTTAACCTGGGAATTCCTAGTAATGCAGCGGGGACGGGGTTAATAGCATCACACCAAACATCAAAAAAATATTAAAATATTAACCAAAATATTTCGGGGCAAGTGAACAAGCAATGATCTGCGACGCGCATAACTCTATCCTAATTATTAGTTTTTTTTTTAGTGCTCAAGGCTTTTTATATTGCTGATAATTCCAGAATTCATTGTAGAAAACGTGTTAACTACTTTATTAAATGTAACGATTAGAGTAGATGGTAAGGAAGAAGAGAAACAACATTGAAAGACAAGGATCTACTGATGGCAACAACAATAAATTTTGACTCAAGGCCTGGCAGATGGAAAACTAAATATCTCCCTTGTTTGTTAGCTACCCGACCCTTTCTCCCCACATATCTGTCTGCTTGCCAGTGAAGCTGCTTTACTGATTTCTTTTGTTGGATACAAAGGGCTGCATGAGGGGGCAGCAACTGGTAGCTGTGGGGAAGCTGTAACCATCTGCCAAGATTAGACAGAAGAGAGGAAATTAAATGCACTTTAATCAGAATAAAGTTACTATCAACTGTCTAAAGCAAAATTAAAAGTACAGAAAGTGATGTTAACAAGTGATTCATACTTTGTTTTACCAGTGTGTGTTAAAACAAAGTGAAAATGGAAGGGGTTAAATGAAGCAAGATGCCAACACAATGCAGCTCCTCCAAGACTTTGCACACATCAATCACATATACACATCTATCTCCAGTGGGCTTGTCATTGTGAACCTGTCCCTAGAGGCTTGCATTGCATTGTTTTGCATCAAGATTGAATTGCTTGAAACTAAATGAAGTTCACAATGGTAATTAAAGCACGAGTACCCTGGTCTCTGAGTTACAAGTAGTGCTGAGATGCTGATTGCTGTTTTATACATAGGAATGTTTGACTGAAGCAAAACTTCGTTAGCAGTGAATGTTTCTTTTTATTTCACCTTCTACCTCTCTTATTATTTTTTTTTTTCAACTATTCAAAGGGACTTTTCTGGATTGCATTTGCATTGTGTACCTATTCACATTATACATGCATTTACAGCCCTCAATAGGTGAACAGCAAATTATTATCTACTCAATTGTGCAGATTGTTACATATGTGTAAATGTTATATACACCAATGACATAATTCTGGTTTAATGATTTTATTATTATATTAAAATTCTTATAAAATGGTCCAGTAATTGGTCATAGTAATCATAACGCCTATTACTTACTAGGTTTTTATTTTTATCTAATAACTTACATTTCACCTTGAAAATCATGTGTGGTATCTGAAGCTCCATGTGGCAAACTGGCTTCTAAAACAACGTTTAGGAGAGAAGTTGCAATATTCTAATGTAACCTCAGCGTAGCATAGGCATTACCACGAGATGCTGTCTCTCTAAATGCACCTCCTGAGCGCTGACTGCCCCTAAGGTGATGTTATAGAAAGAAAGACTGTGTTACATTGAGGCTGGGTGTTGTTGTGCACACTTTACACAGCGCTAAGGTTGTAAGTTTGATTCCCTGGACAGGACGTCATCTGTGTGGAGTCTGTATGTTCTCGTCTTGTCTGCTGTGTTTCCTCCGGTTTCCTCCCACACCCCAAGAACATACCGGTAGGTTAATGGGCAGCTAAAAGTGTTCCTAATGTTTGTGTATGTGTAATTGCACCTATGTTTCAATCTCCTTAGAATGTAAGACTTTGGGCAGGGCCTCCTTCCCCACCAGTTCTGTAAAGTGCTACGTAATATGACGGTGCATAAAGTGCTACGTATAATGACAGTATGAAACAACAAATCATAGTTCAAAGAACTCTAGGTCAACAACAATGCTGAATTCTCTAGGTGGGGGGAAAGGGCATGAAAAAAGACAGGGGCTTTCATGATAACTCTGGGCTTCATGATAGCCCCAGCTTTTTTCATGCAGTCTGAATGGAAACCTAGGCTCTCTATGGCCAAGTCTTAGACACATCTAAAAGAAGGGTCTTGTAATGTAAACATGGTATAACAGACCCTGGACTTGACAAGGACTTGCAGGTTAGAGGTTGTAGCACCCACCCTCTCTGAATGTCCACCATGATTCCAGAGCAAGCGAGAGCCAAGAGTTTAAGGTAGAGACAGGGTTTCCTATACTCCTATAGTAGGGATTGTGAGTGCACATAATTCCAACATAATAGGTTATTATTGGGTAAATTGATGAATATTACACCTGCCTTCCTATGGGTGCATATGACTCCCCCATATTAGGGATCGATAAATTCACTTTTTTACCAGGGCCTAAATTTACTAAGCAGGAAGATAGAAAATTGGGGATGTTTCCCATAGCAACCAATCAGATTTAGGCTTACATTCTCCAGTATGTAAAATATAACTGAGAGCTTGGATATGATTGGTTACTATGGGCAACATCCCCACTTTTCAATCTCCCTGTTTAGTTAATTTAGGCCCAAGTTTTTGTGTTCTGAAGTTGTCCAGTATGTTTCACTTGTATAAAAAGGGCTCAAAACCCTCTACCCTCAGCGCCCATGTACATCATGTTGTCTTAAAGGCTTACATTAACATTTCCACAACATGTTTTATACCTCCCAATGTTGCTGGCATCAGGAAAGGCACATGGGCCTAAATTCACTAAGCGGGGAATTTGCAGGGGAATTGAAAAGTGGGGATGTACCCCATAGAAACAAATCAGATTCAAGCTCTCAGTTTTACATTTTACATACTGGAGAATGTGTGCTCGAATATGATTGGTTGCAATTCCCCTGCAAACTCCCTGTGAATTTAGGCTATGGTGTTCCATGCTCCCATATTAAAGTATAGCAATAGTCAAGGTTTTTATTTACAACATCATGCCTGTAACCCCTCCATACCCAATTGTGTAATTCCTTTAATTAGCAAGTGGTGGGATTCAGGAAAGTTTGATGAAATTCAGATATTTAAGAGCTACCAAGTACGTTTGTCATAATGCATTTCAATTTCAAGTAAATAGATGACAGCATATGGTTAATAACTATATATTGTGATAGGAGCACATTCTACTATTTATCTCACGAGAGCTCACTTTTGATATAAATATATATCCTATACATAGTAAAACACTTGGCATATTATTTATAAGAAAATACATGTGTCGCTGTATTCTATAATGTTCCTGGCCCTGTCCTATTGTGTGAATACACAAGCCTGAATGTGGACGTTCTGCTTTGAGGGCTGCTACATGTGCAGACACACAATTATTGAATAGGCACATGCATAAACATGAGATTGCTGTTACCAAGGTCAGAAGCAGTCAGGGGTAGAAACTGCTTCAACTCCATGGATACATACACAGGCTGGTCTCCGATTGGCAGCTGAGGACACAAAGCTGACAATATGCTTCGCTGCAGGAAGCACGTGCACCATGATTCGCTGCCATGTGACACGACAAACCTCTCTGCTTTTTCAACACAAAGGACTTACAAAATAATGACACAAATCTTGTCGCATGTCAGTTCTTTTCTTTCTTAAAACATTAACTAAAATAGTTTCCCATTTATTTTTATCAAAAGTATATATATATATATATATATATATATATATATATATATATACATAACTTAAATGTTAATGCAATCTTAGAAAAATCTCAATAAAAATATGCTGAATTACAAAAACAAAAATTTCATTTAAAAATTGCATATATCATTCTTTAACAAAAGTAGCATTTGTACATTGTAAACATATGTTTCTAAATCATATTCGGCTTATTCAGATATATAATTTCTGAATAGATGGCTGCAATGGTTCAATCACTAGGGAAATTGTAGAGTGCATATTGCACTATAATCAGACTCCGCTTGTGAGTGCACAGTGACATCCTATAAAAGGACTGACATGATTTTGGTCAAATTGCTTAAGAGGATGATCCAGTTATTGGGTTAGTATGCTTCTGGACCATACCACTAATGGCAAAGCAGTGGCTGAGAAATAAGTCAATGCTCCCATAGTGCTAAAGCAGGGTTTAGCCGAATTTTTTTTTAATTTAAGACACAACGAAAGATTTATGAGCCAGACTTTCCCTCACGCTATTTGTCTGTGTATCCTACTATTCAACCCCCTCCCCCTTCTATTCACTTATCGCTTGAAGTCTTTTGTCTTTAACATCTCTACCCCACAATGAGCTGGCTGTGTTTGTCCATTTAGGAGCAATGCTAAGAATGACTCCAAATCTCAGCAGTTCCAGCAGGCGGGGGAAGTAAGGGAGAAGTGGCCACAAGGTGAACTCCATATTTATCTTGTGAATAAACAGACAGGGCCACATTTTCTCTATTCACATGCCTGAAACCTCTCTATGCACCAGACCCAGACTATGGAAAATAAATACGTTTTCATCATCTGTGGTCATTACGAAACGATTCAGATTTATGTACAGTGGGCGAGAGGGAGCATATACATATGCAATGTATGGATGGGGGGCAGAGGGAGTATTTAGAATGTACAGGAAGGGTCTAACATACGATTCAGACCTCCACCACTGCCTTGCTTGTAAGCAAAAAATATGCAGAGAGTTTAAGGTAGGGTGACATGTGATGATTCCCCTAAATCACCACCAGTACATAAATGATTCTGCATGCTGCAGAAAGCGAACACTTAAGCAATTCCAGCTTTTTGGATGTAATCCCAGAGACATGGTTCCTGGGATTTGTGGAGCCCTGTGATAAAGAGTATACCCAAAGTAGTGAGAACTTTGGTCCTAGAAGCCAGGGATATAGGGACTACATAAAAACACACGAAACATGACAAAGAAACACTGTCCTTGCCAGATGAGGGGTTCTAAAGGAACCATAAGTGTGCAAAACTATTCAATCACAAGTGATAAAGGACGGCATCCAGACTTAAGCCAGGCCAGTGTTTGGTGAATTGAACACTGAGATTTCTTAACTAAGTATTATGCAGATTAACTTACATATGGGGAGAACACTCCCCCTATGGGGTACATTTACTAAGCAGGGAATTTGCTGGGGAATTGAAAAGTGGGGAAGTTGCCCATAGCAACCAATCAGATTCGAGCTCTCAGTTTCATTTTACATACTGGAGAATGTAAGCTTGAATCTGATTGGTTGCTATGGGCAACTTCCCCACTTTTCAATTCCCCAGCAAATTCCCTGCTTAGTAAATATACCCCTATGTCCAGTATA